>LZPO01027537.1:94838-105571 GCA_001675575.1 Neotoma lepida | reverse complement strand
ATGTGTGTATGCATGTGTGTCTCCTGGTGCATGAGTGGAAGTCAGAGGACAACCTTGTGGGAGCTGATTCTCTCTTTGACCACATGATCCTGGAAACCTAAATCAGGTTGATAGGCGAGGCAGGTAAAACCTTTACCTACTGAACCATCTTGCTACCCCCTGGCATACTTTGTGCTGGTTGCTGTTAGTAAAACTTAGTAGCAAGAACTTTAGTAAAAGATTTGAAAAACATGCAGTTTGCTCTGAAAAATCAACATGTTTAAGCTTGAGTTAAAAAAAAAATGGCAGGCAAGTTTGTTAAAAATATTAATTCCATTAAAAGCAAATCAAGTACATTGTAACAACAGGAAAGATAGGAATTGGAAATTAAACAGGAATTGGCTGAACTCCACCCATCACAGGATCAATGGCAGAAAAGTTTTATGTCAGTTGAAAGACTTTGCATTGAAAATAGAACTTNAGGGCACCCAGCATGCACAAGGCCAATTAGGGAAGCATGTTCTCACGTTTAGTCACCTACTTAAGGACCATTGCAGTGATGCTTTTAAGGGGTTCTGATGCTGNCCAACTTGGTAGCGGTTCGTGGCATCATCTTTGTGATGCTGCTTTTATATGGTTGCAGAAAACAAGAATTAGGGAGTCATGGATGCTTCTACCCAAATTTCAAAGGCCAGGGAAGCCATGCAAGTGCAGCAGGGCCAGAGTCCCTCAGAGAGTGATGCTAGGAAGGTAAAACTTAATCTGAAATGAAAACCCTGGGATACCAGAGATGCCGGGACCATAGAAGGCCTACTGAGGAAAGCCACAGACAGTGAGTGGGGTTATCAGAAAAAAGAGGCCATGGAGCAGAAAAAAAAGAGCAGTAAAGCCACGGGGNCAGGGCTCTGCAAGATTGTTGATAGACCACATGCCTCAGACGGTGGACGTAGTTCCAGGGTTGAATGTTTTTCCTGCTGGGCTTTGGGTCTATCTCTTTTTTATGTCCTTTTTCTTTTTGGAAGCGTTTGCCTTGTGCCTTAGGGGAAACACTGAACTTAAACTCTTGAACAATTTTGGAACTCTTTCGACTTCAAAGACTATTGGAGATTAAATAAATAAATTTCACATTATGATATGGTCACCATCATTCAGGACCACAGGTGAAAAGTTATGGCTTCAATATGAACTGTACTTCCCAGGGTCTTAATTTGAGTGCTTGGTCCTTAGTTGATGGTGCTGTTTGGGAAAGTTCTGTTTTCTGTAGGGGGTAGGAACCAGTTGGGAGGAATTAGGTCATTGGCTGAATGCCTTTGGTGGCTGTACTCAGTTTGAGGTCCTTTCTTTACTTTGTTCCGATTGGTCCTGAAGACAAAAAGTCCCCTTCTCCACATCCCCCTGTCACAGTGTTCCGCTCAAGTGTGTAATGGGTACTAACCATGTGCTGAACCTCTGAGGTCATGATCCAAAATAAAGCCTTCTCCCCTTAGAATGTTCCCTCACAGTAACGAAATAAAAATGAATTAATGAATCAATCAAACACACACACACACTCCTGCATATATATACTCACAGAAATTGGCAAACCTCCTGACCAAAGTGAGAATTTTGCCACTGCACACCAGTTCACAGAAGTTATTCCTGAACTTACGATTCAAGACATAAGGATTTTTGTGAATCAGTGGCACACAGGCTATGGTCTTTTCTTCAAACAGTTNTATAACCCCTAGTACATGGAAATGATGTAATACAGAGGTAGAACATGAGTGAAAAGAGGAGGGATATTCAAGGTAAGAGGTGAGACTATCTTATAAGCAAATTCCAGCCAGGGAGAAACTGGTCCTCCCTATATGGGTGTGTATGTGTGGGAAGGGACTATTCCCACATCTAAAGATAACAAATCTGATATCAGAACCTTAGCCAGGAATTTCCAGTTTATTCTGTATGTTTCTTCTTAATTCTGCAAATAAAACACGTGGAATTAGGCTAGCATAACACATATGTAGAGATGGATTCCACCTCCATAATAAAATACCATCCTTCTGGGATTACCATGGCATTTTAGAGCCAGGCAGACTCACTGTGGCAGTACGAGCTGAAGTGCTCAGGTGCTGAAAGCAGAGTCACCTAGATTCTTCTGGAGATTGGAAAGTAGATGATAACCAGAGCCCACCAGCTGGACATGGTGCAAAGATGCATCGGAGGCTGCACGAGTTTATGTTAATCTGCTTATAGAAGGAGTGCCTGGGGCTCCTACATCCCTCAATCTCATTCTCCAGGCCCTGGAGTGTGGGAAGACAGCCAAGCACACCCAGAGAGAAGTGATGCAGCCCTGGGCTTCCATGCAGGTCCTTGATAGTGGAGCCTCTTTCCAAACCTTGTGGGCCTCCCTGGCCAGCTCCAGGGTCCACTCATTTTCTCAGTTCCTCTAGGGCCCTTGCTGCTGGTACACTAAGCATCTGTGAATCCCACTATGTGGCCATGTTTAGAAGCAGCTGTGCAGTTCTGCCCTATACTTCTGGCCCAGCCATGATCTCCGGTTTGGAGTTCTCACCTTTTTTTTTTTTTATAAACAGCTAATTGATATGTAGACTAGATTGGTCTCAAATTCACTGTGTGGTCCAGGCTGGCCTTGAACTTGAGATCCTTCAGACTCAGCTCCCAGAGAACTGAGATTACAGGTGTGCATTATGCCCAGCAGGGATGGGTGCTTTTGAGAAGCAATACTGAAGAGTGGCACACTGTGGACGTTTGAGGCACAGCAGCCTGAGTCATTCACCAGTGTGTGAATGACAGTCAATCTGTCATTCACCAGTGTGTGACTCTAGGCAAGGTGCTCTGCTTCTTGGATCCTCAGATCTTCCGTTGCAAAAAGAGGAGAGTTGTATGGGGTTGTAAGGATTTGGGACGCTGTATGTAAATTTGTGGGCCTTGCTTGACACTGGGCAGATTTTTCCAAATGTGGGCCTTGCTTGACACTGGGCAGATTTTTCCACATGTGAAGGGGCTTTTTGTCTTGTAACTACGACTGTAGGAAAAGGGTCACACAGGTAGAGAACCATGGAGCTGTCAAAGTTGATCAAAGGCTATTCTCTCTCAGGATGCCCTAGGGCAAGACTTGAGTCTGAGACTTAGTCAAATTTTAAATTATTTGCTTAAAAGCCTGCTTGGAATACTCACCACATTCTTTCTTTCTCTGCTGTCCCCGAGCATCCTTTTCCAGCCTTAGCTTCCAATCCAACAGGTAGCTGGAAAATAACTAGCATTCTCTAAATGCTAAATAATTCTCAGTGACAGTGATAATGACCATCATAGCATACGGACACTAATAGCAGGTTTTAGCAAGGCCCCATAGTGACCACAAATAGGTGTCATCACACGCTCCCCATGGTGCTTCTGGGACGTTCATTTTCCCCCATGCAGCTCTGACCCAATTGTGGAAACAAACAAAGCAGGCACAGAACTTTGGGGGAAGGCAGAGTGCCTNTTCTCAGGGCTCCCCATTCCTCTGAAGTTCTCTGAAAATTATTAGTCTCTGTTGGCCAGGAGTCAGTGGCCGAGCCTCGGCCGCCATCTCCTTGCCAGAGTTCTTGTCAATACCTGTTGACATTTTCCTGAGTAATTGTTCCAGGCACCTCAGTATATTTCTTCATATCACCAGATAGATTAAGGGGCTCTATTGATTTTGTGGTTTCATGTGTGAAAGATCTAATCTTAATCCTCTACTGTTCATTTTCCTTAACCTTTTAATAACATGATAGGGAGGCAACCTGTCACAGTAGAAATTGTTTCTGAGGCATGTTGGCATAAATACATACAATAGTTGGTTTTATTTTATGGGAGCAGCCATATTTTTGGAGTAATAATAATAACGATGATAACATTTGTAGGGTGCAGTGCCATTTACAAAACACTCTCTCATATCAACTTATTCAATCCTGACAGGAGTCCTGATGGCTTGGAGTTATTTTATTCATTTTGATTTATTTATTCCCAGAGTCCTTCTACAATATGAATTATTATCATTATCTGCCATGTCGCAGATGAGGGGTCTGCACTGCCCAAGGTCACATAGCTCTCAGAGATAGGGCATGGAGTCAGGGGGATCAGTCCTCAGGGGCTGCCAAGGGTCCCTGTGTCACCTTGGATATGAGACATAGACTCTCTGAGGTGTACTTCTTCATCCATGTAACAGGGAGGCTTCCTTTCTGGGATTTCTGTCAGGATTAAGGATGACATGTGAGAGCCTCCTCCACAGTACCCGACACCCAGGAAAGGATCAGTACAAGTCAGGTATGGTATTAAAATAGTGGTTATATTAATTATTTGATAATGGCAATATAAGAACTTTATGGCAAACCCAGATTTCTAGTCTCTTTACTGGAAGGAAATTAGAATTCTCCACTTGCCCCCCCCCATCCCCATCCCCATCCTCAGTGACATTCAGATAAAGGCTCTTTAGGTGAACACGGATGTCTCAGTTGATGCTAGTGATGAAGTCTAAGCGTCAGGTGAGGAAGCAATGTTTGGGATCCCTTCTACTGGTGTCCCTCTAGCATGACACAGTCTTGCTTAAAAGAAGGTTAACAACCCCATTGACTCCAATTTCATATTCATCAAGGCATTTATTTGCAGGCATGAACTATTCTATAACACCGTAAGGGCATAACACTTACCATCCAGTCTCTTCACTGTGCTCAGAAACCCAGGCTCAAAAGAGGAAGATAATTTTCCTGCTCAGGTATGCAAAAGCAGAGCTGCAAGTCAACTTTAGACTCTTTCAGCCCCGGTTTTCTCTCAGCCTTACCTGTTCAGCCAACTGNATACCATACACAGCTCACCTTGATTCTAGGCACGATGCTCTGTGCAGTGATAGGCCATCTTTCTGCTCCAAAGCTTTATAGTCGGGTAAGTAAGCAGATTTTCATCCACACTAGTGGTCCTCACTCAAGGACCAATGTCCACCATTGGACTGAGCATCTTATGAGAGTGGGTCATGGAGACGATGCTGTTATTTCAGGAGCTCTGCTCTCTCTTTACCCTGGTGCTGAACCATTTGCTCTGTATTCTTGATAACGGCTTCTGTCCACCTTCTGCCTTTGCTTTGTGCTGGTGTAGGGCTTTATCTGAATTTCTTGGCATTTTGTACCCAGGCTCATTCATGGCCCCAGGCTCTTCTCAAGCTCTCTCTCTCTCTCTCTGTCTGTCTTGATGAAGGCACCCAACCCCACTGCCACTGTCTTTCCCCTTGTTGTGGTGAAAACAATACAGAGAGATGAATTTGATCTGGCACAATTAAGAGACCCATCCATTGGCCAACTTTCTTTGCATCTCTGTTATGTTCATATTTTTGTTGGAGAATCTGGTAAAGACATTTTTTCTTTGAGATGATGTCTTCAGGTGCAATGAAATTANACCACCATTTGCAAGACCACATCCTTGTTCTTCCTGGGGTACCTTCAGAATACATGGTTTTCTTTTTCTTTTTTCTTTTCTTTTTGAGACAGGGTTTCTTTGTATAGCCCTGGCTGTCCTGGAACTTGCTCTATAGATCAGGCTGGCCTCCAACTCACAGAGATCTGCCTGCCTCTGCTTCCCAAGTACTGGGATTAAAAGCATGNGCCATCACCACCNGCAGAATTCATGGTTTTCATGCCACTATTTTTTTTAAAGATGCCCACTTGGGGTTTGATAAAACCTCTTCCTCATGACCTGCAAACCCAATGTTTCCACAGAGATGATGCNACATGATTAGGAGTGAATCCCATAANTACAGCAGGTTAGACCAGCACTCTCCATCCTCTGGTCAGGTAGATCTGGAATGAACCAAGGAACATCAGAGCCTCCAAGCTTTCTGAAAGCAGTGAAGGTCCCCGACTTTCTCCTGGAAGCTTGGGTAGTAAAAGAGTGAGGGCTTTGGAATTTGTGAGTCAGAGGTCAACTACTGGCTTCAACATTTATCTAGACACTGTGTTTGTTTCCCCTGGGCTTCAATTTCTACCTTTATAAAACTGGGGTGACCACCTGGGTGGCCATTCCTTCCATCCAGGGGCAGGATGTCATCCCGGCCTAAGCTGCTGCCAAGGGCCATGTCTGGGTCCATGGTCCAGCTGCAGCTGGGGTCTGTGTTGGTGTCTGTGGNNAGTGTCACCTCAGGAGGCCTTAGGAATCATTTGAGATGAAATCAGAGGCCTATANNGAGCCAGTCCCACTCATCACTGCCCTGGGAAAGCTGGCCTAGCCTCTCGTGGGCCACTACAACAAGAGAGCTGGCNCCTGCACTCTGGAGAGAGGGCCCCCACCCCTCACCACAGGCAAGGATGAGCCTTCCCTNGGGGCTTGCATGTAGGGGAGCTGACTCTGCCACTGAACCAGAGGCTGGTGGCCCCACCCAGNGGCTTGATCTGACCTGCTTGGTTAACACCCAGGCCCACAACTGGGCCTTGGGTTGACCCACCCTAGCATCTACCCCATCTAGGTCCTGCTAGAGCTCATGAAGGGACTGGTCCTGTGGAATGATACCTGCAAGATCTCCAAGANACAGGATACCCCAGAGGAATGCTGGTAAGGATCCAGTGAAGATGGTATACNAAAAACCAGAGGCCTTGAACCAGACCAATGACTCATTGCAATGAACAGTTGCCAGTCAAGCTGATGGGACAAAGGAGTATACTATATGACACACAGAAGCCTCCAGTACCATCAGGATGGATGAAGAGGTGATGGAGAGTCAGGAGAGAAGAAGCAGATATTTTTCTATTTCTGGTGTCGTTTTTGTTCTGTTATTATTTACTGGGTTTTTTGTTTGTTTTGTTTATTTTTTTGTTCTTACTTTTGTTTGCTTGCTTGCTTACTTTGGTTTGCTTTCTTTCATGGGGGGATGCAACAAGAATGAGGGGGTTTTTGGGGGAAATGGGGGTGAACAAAATTGGGGTCCATTATGTGAAGCCCCCCAAAGATTCAATAAAGAAGTTTAAAAAAGGGGGTGACAATATACATATTTCTTGTGAGAAAAGCAAAACGAGAATGTAGATATGCTACCTCTAGATCCACACACACACACACACACACACACACTGGAATTAAACTTGGTTGGGGATGGGTATTTAAGCTAGATCTGAAAGGAAGGCCCTGGCTCTTTGAAGACCCATTCTGAGTTGGGGTGACACAGCATCTCCAAGTCTGCCTGATGGTGGGGTGGGATTGCTAAAGCTGACCTCTGTGGTCAGAACCCACTCAATGCTGAGCAGAATGCTGCTGGCAATGAACACGGGGCAGAGGGAGAAGAGACCTGAAAAATGCTNCCCTGCCCCAGCCAGTTTCCCATTTGGATAAGAAGATACTGCACTAAGTCTCCTGGGATGCCGAGAGGAACAGCATCTGCCCACATCATAACTTGGTGCTGAAGCTTCAGCTCTGCCACTTGTACACTGAATCCCTCCTAGTCTGGTTTGAATGCCTGGTAAGATTATTAGACTCCCCCAGACTCAGTTCAATAGGTAACACGGAGACACAGAAAGCCTTAGAAAGGCAGGGTAAATCAACAGAACTGTTGGAAGCATTTACAAGGCATTGTTCAAGATGGATTTCAAAGGACAAGGACAAGATAAACACTGAGAAGGCTAGTTCTCCAGTGGTGGGGTGTGTGTGAAGAGGGACTAGAGATGTACACACACGGTCAAGGTGCAATGATCAGAATGCACCAGTATTCTGGGAAGAGTCTGGGAAGACTGGGAAGGAGTCTGGGACAGCAGAGTGGCCCAACAAATATCAGGGCCCACTTCTCCCCTTGTCACTGAGCCTGTCTTCTCCACAAGGAGGAAGGCAGAGCTACTTCACCTAACACCACCCCCCCACACACACCCAAAGGGGGCTGAGGATAATGACAAAGGGTGAGGCTTCAAATCCAGCCATGCGGGCTGCCCCAAACAGAGCCTTGGAAAGGAGAGGCAGACAGGGTCTCCAACACTTATTCCCTAGTGAAGTTTCCAGCCACCTGTCTGGTTGTCCACAGTTTGCTCAAAAGAAGAATGGGATAGGTGACGACTCCTGCCTCTGGGAGAGCATCTTAAAGTATAACAAGTAGCATATCACTAAGCAGGTGAGCAGACTGAAAGAAGATACAGCTCTGCTCTGGACCATCTGAGGGCCTCAAACTTTCAGGCAGGAACATAGAATTTACCTTTATCATGGGCAAGGCACTATCGACAAAACTGGAGGCTNTGACTTAAGGTGCACACCCAAGATGCATGCATGCACTTGACTGTGGGACCATCTACATTGTGTATATGAAAGGTGACCCCCCCCACACACACCAAAATATATGCTTCACTGAAGAAAATCATATTGCATAAAGTGCACGAAAGCATTTATTTAAAAGTCAACACCTATGAGACAGAGAAAGCTAAGTATTTCTGTAGGAAACATTCACAAATGTAGACTCAGGAGAAGGCAGGAGGGGCTATGGGGATCAGTGGGTTTCCTGGGAGGGAACCAGGAGCAGATTTATGAATATTTCATACTCATGTATTTTATAGTTTAAAAAATTTTAGTGTTTATGTTTACTAAGATAAAAGGTGCATACTAAAGAAAGATAATGTGGTTGTTCCTTCTTAATCGGGCTTCTTAAACTGTGAGTTTTAAGTGAATTTGAAAGTGGTGAGTGTTTGGTAGGAGCTCCACCTTAACCTCTGGCACCCTGGCATCCCATTCTGCACAGGCAGCCCCTGCCAACCAGCACAATGTCACTGCTTCCTACCTGGGGGTCCACTTCCAGATGCAGCCCAGTACCCTATTGCTGGTCCCACTTCCTGTACGGCTCAGGCTTTGCCCCAGCGCTACTGACGCCTTGCACTACCCGGACTCCTGGCCCACGGCCCATGTGCAGCCCATGCAGCAGCCCGGGGCTGGGTCACAGGCTGCCTTGGAATACAGGCTACGCTGAACCCGCCCCTTCAAAGCCCATCAAACACGGCTCCTCCCCCAGAGAGGCTCAAGACCATTCCCTCTAGGTATTTAAGCACCATCCCAGAAAATAGACACATGGTTCTTCCAGTCTTTCACCCCGGTCTCCTCTCTGAGGGGTTGGGGAATCACCCAGGAGCATTTTTGCCCATTAAACCTGGCTTTTCCTAATTTGGCCTGATTCAGATTGTTGTGTCCGCAGAGAGGTTTATCCGGGTGCCAAAACTTTATCAGTGAGATCTTTCATTGTTGCCCAACTTTTTACCCCCTTCAAATTCAAACAAATGTTTGGTGAACTCAAACCTGTATTAGATCCTGAATGCTTCAGGCAGTGCACTTCTGGTGCACTTCTCTGTTAGGTCGTGGGACCTCACGCCAGCCTTCATTCTGCACAGTGTGTCCACTCTTCACTGTGCTTGTTAACACAGCACTCAGCTCCAACAAATGCTGCCTGAACATTGTGGTTCAAGACTACTGTGTTATAAACTGCATACCTGTTCAACCTTGGGTTGTTACTGATCTTTCAGCACCCCTGTAACTCACCTTTGTAGTCAGGATTACTGTCTCTAAACTCATACACACCTCCTCAGCGGTTTTTTCCTTTAAAAGTTTCCCTTCACTCCATCCCCTTTGGATGCATTCTTTGTTTCTATGANGGCAAATTCTGCTGTGCCATGATGCCTGCTTATTCCCTAGTTAAGAAGAACATTCTTCAGTGAGACTCTTCTGGCTACTCTCTACTGACAACTCGTATAGGNTGATGTCATTTATACAGGCTATTTCTTTTTGCACTGCTTTAAACTGTAGAATAATGTCAATAAAATGTATAATAGCTGAGCTGACCTCTAGTTTTTTTGAGACAGGATCTCACTGCGTGGCTCAGGCTGGCCTGGAACTCATAGAGATCCACCTGCCTCTGCAACCCAAGTGCTTGGATTAAAGATATGTGCTACCACACCCATCTTTGACCTCTAATTTCAATGGGAGAACCCTCAAGGTCCACTGGAGAGGTTTTTTTCATATCAGCTATTCATTTATGTGTGCTGGTTAGTTTTATGTCAACTTGACACAAGCTAAGGTCATCTGAGAAGAGGGAACCTCAATTAAGAAAATACTTTATAAGATGAAGCAGCAGGCAAGCCTGTGGGGCATTTTCTTAGTTAGNGATNGGGGAGGGCCCAGTTCACTGTTGGTCAGTACGTCCTGGACTGGTGGTCCTGGGTTCTATAAAAAAAGTTAGCATGCAGAGCGAGGCAGTAAGCAGGACGCCTCCATGGCCTCTGCATCAACTCTTGCCTCAAGGTTCCTGCTTTGACTTCCTTCAGTGATGGACCACGGTGTGGAAGTGTAAGCCAAATAAACCTTTTCCTCCCTAACTTGCTTTTGATTGTGGTTCTTCATCATAGCAATAGTAACCCTGACTAAGACAGTGTGCTAAGGGAATATTACGATAATTCTACCTTCTAATACCTCTCCTTTTTCTCCCTCGTCCCCAGGATTTAACTCATGACCTTGGACACAATAGACAAGCAGGCAAGCACTCTACCACTGAGCTATATTCCCAGCCCCACTCTCTTTTTGTCAATACTAAACAAGGTTTCACTAAGTTACTGAGTTATTTAACTCACTCTGGAGCCCAGGCTGACCCTGAACTCACAACTATCCTGAGACTAGGAGTTATAAGCATGCCACCACCAGGCCTGATCTGTAAGGTCTTTTTCTTTAAGAGGTTAATGGATTTATCAGATGTCTTTGACAGGCTGGCTTCTCTGGACCTATTACTTACATTCCAA
>LZPO01027537.1:78709-90837 GCA_001675575.1 Neotoma lepida | reverse complement strand
CATAAATTTCCCCTTTCTCCAGACTCAGATTTTCTAAAAATGTGTACATGTAGAATACACAAAGGACACTAAATGCTTCCTTCTTGAAGTCCCTGAGAGCAAACGACTTTTGACAAAGGTGGGAAATCCCATGGTAGCCATCATTAACCATAGTTTTCCAGTCCACACTTAAGTAGACTTCCCTACCTTAGCTCCACACTACCTGTGGTCCAGATACCACATCTACCTCTTTCTAGCTTATTTTCCAAACTATGTTAGTTTCCATGGATACAAATNAGNCAGAGCATCAGACTGAGGCCTGACCATGGACCATCAAGCTTGCTCTTTCCAGTTCAGAACCAGGGAAACTGAGGTTGTTTTCTGGTGAGGTGGAAACTTAATGCCAGAAACCAACTCTTGCTCAGATCCCTTGCCTGACTGGCTGCTGGAAACTTGTGGAATAAAGCCAGGCTAAGTTGTTCTCAAACATGTTTATTCGTAACCGTTTTACATGGCATGTTACAGAAATTAATGGAAAATTTCTAAAAATTTTGCTGTTCTGTTGAATGCATTGTACATAAAGTTAAAAATAATGTGTCCATATATGTTAACAAACTGTCTGAGGTAAAGTTAAAGTAGGTCTAGAAACGTACTGCAACAGTCATTTTCTCTTTCTCATCTTTATTAAAAAAATATGTGTCAGAACGCAGACATTGAAAGGAACCAAACCCACGGAGTAAACATTTTCTTAAAAGAAGGTGCCCGGTACATTACATGATGGGGTTTCTGTAGACGCTGGGATGAATACGAGTTATCAAAAAAGTCTTGCGGCATGTAAAGATCGAAGAGTTATGGGGAATGGGGACAGATGACAGGTGGCGTTTCCCTGGTTTCAAAATTTAAAGTGACAAATTTAGTGCTAATAGAGGATGAGGAAGTGAGTTGTACACAAGAATCTTTCTATCGCTCTAACCAGAACTGTGCAGACTCCCCATGCTCTTTTGGTATTGGTACCTCAGCTCCTGTTTGGACATATCACTATATTCCTGGGATGGGGTACTGTGGTTCTGAACTCACCAAACGGTGCTTGGGGAAAAAAAATCAGTATTCTGCCAATGAAAATATAGNTGGCAGTTTAAAAATCTCAGCTTTATCCTCCTCATTTTAATGTATCAGCTGGGCATCTTCCTTAAGTTCAGATCCAGTTACATATCTGTCATGCTCAATGAAGGATGACCATCGGTTGGGCTGTCACCACCTGCTACGAAACGCATTGCAGATGGTACACCTGAAACAGCAACGCCAGTCAGAGTTCACTTCGTGTCATAGTAACCCAAAGACTGGGGATAAGGGTGTGACACTGATGGACAAACTCAGATAGCCATAGTGAGGGAGATGACAGCACCACTCATATAGACTTGGCACCATGACACCAAAGCCACCGAAGCTGTTTCCTGTGGCAATCACATATCTCACCAACACTTCAGAGAAGCAGGACTGCTTTCAGGACAGTTCCCGGCCACTGTACCTTCCCATTTCTCCTTTGCACAAGAGGGTCACCTTATCATAGCATGGACACACATTTTGGGAGGAATCCTGAACCAACAGGTAGCAGCTTCGGAGGGCGGTGAACCACCCTTCTCGTTTCTCTAGTTCTTGGGACGTTCTACAGTAGGGCAGCATTTACATAGATTTTCTAATGGATGTGTGGTTCATTTATCTATTTGGGAAAATTGTATTCCAGTGTCAAATGTCGGCTCTAACTAATAACAATTAGCTTGACATTGTATTGTAATTTTTGTGTGAGGAGTCACTTTAAAAATCATGTTCAAAAACATTTTAGTTCCTGTGAATAGGAAGAAGCCAAAGCATACAGGCCAATTTCAATCATTCACATCAAGGTAATTTGGCTTTTCAAATTTTCAAACTTAATAGAGTAATTACTTCCAGATCCAATCACACGACTCTTGAGGGTTTCCTTCTTTTTGTTAAACCACTAAATCCAACATGTAACTGCATAGGAACATCAGGAAAACACACTTGACCTGTATAACAGTTCTCTATAGGGTAAAAATATATAGATTCTTTATGAAAGTTGTGTGCTAACCATATGAACTGAACACTAGACTTTTGTCCCCTCTGTGTAAAATCATTAAGTGAATCCTTCTGCTTCATGTACAATCTGTCCAGTGACTGATGTGAGAGGAAGTGGGAGCGGAGAGGTGAGCAATTTCCTGAACCTCTGAAAGTCAAACCTTCCAATGTGAGCCTCCTTTCTCTTCCCTTGGGCTTAAGGTGAGGACTCTCCAGAAATGCTGGCTATGAAGCCCCACCCCCTCCTGTTCACTAGCTGCTGATTGGCCCAAGACTCCTGCCTGTCTCTGAACTGTAGCTTCTTACCAGTCATCCCAGAAAAACATCTGGAGAGTGAGCCCCATCCATCATGTTCGTTGCACCTTACACTCCATCTGCTACCTTCTCTACAGTGTAATGGCATTATTAAAAGCATCTTCATTGACATATTTACATCATTAGAACTCCTTAAAGCCATTTCCCTTAAATAGTTAAAGAGTTTAATGGTAAGGTTTTCCTTTGCAAGTTAGAAAATAAAAAAATCCCATTTGAATTTTCTGATGTACAAAAAGAGATAGAGATGAACCATTTGACCACAGAGTCAGTTTGTTACACTGAATATTTATGTCACCATTAGAAAGTTGGTTTCTAAGATCCAAAACCATATTAGCAGAATTGTACCAGAATTATTTGGCAAATGATTTTTCTTTGAAAATGGCGCATGGAGAAGACACTTGTCTGCATAGTATCACAGCAGCGAAGTATCAGAAAAATAAAGACATCATTTTATTGTACTCAAGAGTTCAGAGCTTCTTAGGGAACTGGATGCATTTTCCACCTTTCTCATCAATGGGATTTGATGTCCTTTGCTACCCCCAGAATGAAGGTTCCATCCAAAAGCTGTCTTTCTTCACCAGGATGCAGGATAACTAAAGGGTTGTTTTGGCCACATTCTTGATTATAACGAATAACCAATCACTTGTTTGCCTTGTGATTTCAAGTTAATTCACTTCATATGAGGCTTTTCCCTCCCCCATTTAGACTTCTTCACCCATTTCTAAAAAAAGTCAAAAGCAATACAAAAATTTGTACACTCATTGATTCTCAAACATGACAGAGAAAGGACAGGGGAAACAGGATGGCAGACCAGGCCCTGTGGAGAGATGCCACGCACAACGCCACAGCCAGAAGGCATATGGATGATGACACTGTGGTCACAAAGGATCCCTTGCTTTGGCCTAAAATGAGTTAGTGCCAACCTTGTTGCAATTCTCTGATGCCTGCCACTCTGCGGTCTCTACAGTGGTCAACAGGTAGCGAAATAAAAGCACAATAATGGTTTCATATCCGGGGGCATCTTAGACCCAGCTGAAAGAGCTCAAGGTATTTGTTGGTTAAGCATCAGCTTGACTGGTGATCAATGTTGGGTTCTGCTGATTTTAAAAATACTTTTGTGGGGATGTTTTGTTTTGTTGTTTTTTGTGCTGCCATAGGTATCTGCTATCAGTTGCCAAAAACCACTCTGTTCCCTCTTCAGACAGTTTCACTGGGTGATTGTGAGTTTCTCTGTGGGATGAGGTGAGGTGAGAGGACAAGAGAGCCTGTTGCACTGCTGATTCCCATGCCAGTCTTGAAGCACCCACCGTGAGCTCGCATTGATGCTATTTCTTAGGTCTGTTGATCTGCGCATAGAGAGGCTCTGGCTCCTGTGGACAGAGGTACAACAGTCAGGCCTGCCTTGCTAACACAGGGTTTTGTGAGACGGCTTTAGGAAAGAGCGCTTGGGAATAAACACAGGAAGGTGACAGCTGATGATGAATGACCTTAGGTTATTTTTGCATTGTCTCATCATGGTGCTTATCATTTTGGCAACAGCTTTGGCACCCCTAAGAACACATCCAGATTTTAGTGTGTGTATGTGTGTGTGTGTGTGTGTGTGTGTTGCTGTTTTTGTATATGTGCACATGTGCCTGATGCATGAGTGCATGTAGTAGAGGCCCAGAGTCAACCTTGAGTTTTATTCTGTAGGCACTATTCACTTTAGTTTTGAGATAGGGTTTTTTGGTTTTCAATGACCTGGAACTCACCTAGTAGACCAGACTGGCCGGCTAGGGAGCCTCAGCCCCACCTGTCTCCAGATCCCAGCTCTGGGATTATAAGTGTGTGCCACCATGCTTGGGTTTTTACATGGGTGCTGGGGATCAAACTTATGTTTGTGTGGCACACTTTAAAGACTGAGCAATCTCCTCAGTTCCTAGAGGCAGGCTTACCCTTTACTTTGAAGCTTATTCCCTGTTGGGGTAATAGTGTGTCATAGTAGAGTGAACTCACTAAGTTCTGTGTTGTGAAAAAGATACTTACACCTTCTGAGCCTCAGTTTCTCCAACCACACCATGGGAATAGTATTGCATAATCCTACAAAGGTCTTGAGAGAAGGAGAGATAACTCACAGAAAGTACCTAGCATAATACTAGTAGTACTGGAGGAAAGGGCAAGGGGAGACGAGACAGAAGTCCTCCTATCNGCAGAGCGCTTAGAGTTTATGACGCAACTTCAGGCCTTACCTTCATCTACCTAAAAGTCCTGTGAGCAGACTCCTCCTGTCCTCATTTTGGAGACAAAAGACTTACATTCACAGGCAGAGAATAAGAGACTGTGGAATGCTTAGCTCTAAATGGGACACCTACACCACAGCCCCTCCTCCTAAAACTCAGGGATCATTTCAGAAGAGGGGGTAGAAAGATCTAAGGGCCAGAGGCGGTGGATGGCTACAAAGAAGCAGTATTTTCAGGACACAACAGGCAGTTGCACATATGAACTCACACTGGTTGTGGCAGCATACACAAGACTTGCGCGAGCTCAAGCCAGACAAAGTACCAGTATGGAGTGGGGAGGTGGGCACGAAGTCCCACCCCCTAGCTGAGGAGCTATTAGCAAGGGATGGCTGCTGGGAGAGAAACAGTCAGTGTTCTTCAAGGATGCAGCCCCCAAGAGGCTCCAGTCTCCAGTCTCTAGATGGTCCTACACCCAGGCACATACTGGCATTGCTGAGTGAACTCAGTGGTTTAAGAAAACCACACATGAAGTTGGGAAGAGGTAATGGTGGGGTAGATGGGAGAGGAATTGGAGCAGAGCAAATGCAGGGGTCAGACTTGATCAAAACACATCATATTTATGTGCAAAATTCTCAAAGAATAAGAATAAAAACACTCAAAAANTTAAGCTAAGTGAGGCTGAACAGTCTTAAGGTCATGGTGCTGCCTCTTCTGTATGATATATCATACTGTTTGCTCCCTGGTCCTTACTGGGAATGGCCTAGAAGATGAGCAATGTCTGACCCACTGTTTTAGAGATGAGGGATCTGCCAGGCAGCAGAGTGTTTCTGTGTTTTCCTGGTGTCACATGAGTACTAAGTAATCGTGCCAGAGTCGAACCCAGAACCTCATTACCAAGTCAGTGCATCGTCCTCCAGGACTGGCTAGAGGTATACTCTCTTGGGAGAAGGAACTTTTTCTGTCCTTTTAGTCACCCTGCTCTGTAATATAGGAAACCAGTTTGTGCCCCACACTTCTGTGCTCCACCTATAGAATTCATCCTGCTGACAGAAACAGACAGCTAAGTAAATGCAATCTGTTGAAATGCTCGACTACAGGAGGGTCCCATCTTCCCCCTGTCCCTGTTGACTTTTACACATAGAAATGTGACATAGCAGGTCCTCACTGTGGGGATGGGGAGGGGGGAGGTCTAGTGAATTAGTGTGTGACTATGACATGATTTCTAGTATCTTTGATATTTTGATCTCCTTGTCTTCAGCACACTTCAATTTGGCTTTATTTTTCCAAAGGTTGAATTTGTCAAAATCTGTGGCAGGATGATCTTTTAAGTCCTAATCCATTTCCTTCCAATATCTGAACTACTTCCAATATCTGCTGTTAGACTAGATAGAAACTTTCTGTTCTCTCTCTCTCTGTGTGTGTGTGTGTGTGTGTGAGTGTGTGTGCGCGCATGTGTATGGATGTTTTCTGGGGATACGGTGCACTGAGTAAACAAGAATGGGACAGAAAATTCATTAGGAACAATGAGCAGTGAAGAAACCTTCTCCATCACCCAGTTCACGTCAACACTTCCTGTGTGGACTTCCTCACTCACCCCATTCTTCTTCTTGGGTTCCCCGAGAAGTTGACCTGCCTTGATCTCACCCTACAATTTGCTCTATTCCAATTTTGGAAACTAATTTATCCAACTGAGAATGACACCTAAAACCAGAAGACGACAGCAGGCTCAGACAGGGTAATTAATGCCGCGCTGCATTAACTTTCTGCAGTGGAGATAAATATTCACACAGCTCCTGCTTGCTGGAATCTAGCTTCAAATACCCATCACAACAGTGGCAACAACTGCAGTCAGCTCTCAATTATCCCCACTAATGAAGGGGAGCAGTGGTGTGGAAAACCCCAAGCAGCAGATAATCCCGAAGTCTGACACTGTGATGCATTATTCGTTTTGGCAATAGCTTTACCTTCCTTGTACAGAATTGTAGACTGTAAGGGCTGGAGAGGAGCTAAGAAATCATTTGATCCAGAAATTTCTAGCCTGGCTCTGGCAAGGTCATGGAGACCTCATACTATTTTCAGTATTCCAGAAAGTCTTTCTAAAGAAGCTGCCATGATTTAGGGGTTCTGTCTTCTTGGTTAGCCGAGAATAAAGCTTGCCTGCAAAGTGTGAGCTGTTGGGAGACATTATTTGAGGCCTGGTTTTTCCAAGTTGTAGCTGAGTGAACTTGAGCAAATTCAAGGATTCTAGGATGTTATAGCTGCATGAACCTGAGGTAACTATTTTGCAGAGGAGACAACCAAAGGTCAGAGGTCAAGCCATCTGGCTCACATCGTGCATTCACTAAATCAGGATGCTGTGGAAAGCCAGGTGCCTGATCCTGTTAGAGTCGCTCAGTCTGCACTGAGTCCCAGCGCAGATTTCCATCCCAGCCTAGAGTTTCAGCAAGTACCTCTCATTCTTGCTAGTAAAATTTGTGAAGCAGGGATAAAAAATACCAAATTAAGTGGTGTCAGGAGTCTTTAAATATATTTCAGGAGCAGTAGCTGAGAGGCACCATGATTGCTCCTATTGAGTGATTCTAGAAACATTGGGTGTGATCTCCATCATGGGCAAGCAAACTTCAGTCTACTGGTCAGTTCTGAGAGCTGCCTGGTTTTGTTCACAGAGTAGGACCCAGCCACCTCCATGTATTATGCCTTGTCTTAGCTACTTTCTGCTCACAAGCACAGAGAAGCTATGCTGGTCTATGCAGCTTGCACAGCATACACAACACAGTCTCCTGACCTCTGGTCTACGTGGGAAACATATTCTTGCATCCACTACTCAAATGGCTTAAGACCATGTTGAAATCTTCATGCCTATCCTGATTTTACCTTTGACCTCCAAAGGTAGGTCCAGCATTCTACTGTCTTCTCTACTTGATTGTCTCTTGAGTACCTCAAGCGTAGCTGGTCCCAGTGTGTACCTGCTTGCTTCCTGCTCAAGCATGCTACCCTGTGCCCTACAGAATAACNACTGGTACAGCTCAGTTCCTCATCTCAGAATCTAGCTCATCTCCTGTCCTGCATCCTCCATGTTCCTCAGTCTTATCTCCAGTCAACTTCATCTTTTGAATACCTCTTGGCAACAAGTNTGGCTCTCCATCCCAGCAGACACTGCCCTTAGCCAGACCCTGGTAAATTCTCTTACTTCAAATGTGATCCAGCTGGGGACATCAGAGAATGTCACTCTATGAAGGTCTGAGGAAGTGGGACTGCTCACTTCAAAAGCTTAGGCTAGACTTGCTCCCACCTTGTACATCTACCAAGCAGGCAGATTTGAATGAACAAATACATTATTTCTAAGGTTCTGCTGTTCAGTTCTGTTTTAAAAGGGAATAATGCTCAGGTTGGTGGTTTGTGGCTGTAATCCTTGCACTTGAAGGCAGAGGCAGAAAGACTGTGAGGTTGGGGCCAATCTAAGCTACAAAGTTCAATAAAAAAAAACTGGAATAGTGATAATAATGTCAAATATATGTATTTTACTTTGAGACTCTCTAAATTACGTTCCACGCATGTGTGTGTTCATGTGGATATATGCTATGTACGGGTCTGTGTGTGTTCATGTGGATATATGTTATGTACGGGTCTGTGTGTGTTCATGTGGATATATGTTATGTANTATGTACGGGTCTGTGTGTGTTCATGTGGATATATGTTATGTACGGGTCTGTGTGTGTTCATGTGGATATATGTTATGTATGGGTCTGTGGGGAAGTCAGAGATCAATCTTAGGTGTTGCTTGTTCTTTCTGAGCTATCCACCTTATTGTTTGAGACAGGGTCTCTCACTGGGACCTGGTTTTCAGTGATTAGGCTAGTGTCTGGCCTTTGAGCCCCAAGGACTTCTCTGTCCCCACCTCCTATCACTGGGATTGCAAGTGCACGCCACCATGCCTGGCTTTCTATGTGGGTGCTAGGGATCATGCCAAGCATTGTACCACTAAATGATCTCCCCAAATCCTAAAGTACTTTCATACTCATATCATGTGATCCTTGGAAAGCCTAGGCAGGGCACTGCTATATTACTTGTGCTTCTCCATGTAAAGAGAGACATGCTTGCCCAGGGTCACTTGTTTTTCAGCCTCATTCTGACTCTGGCCCTCTGTTTTCTCTCTTTCCTTTACTAAAAACAAACAAGCAAACAAAAATCCAAACATTCACTTTCTTTCCCAAAGCATTTGAAGCTCATCTTTCTTTTTCCCTGAACACTAGGAATCTATCAGGTAATACTTTATATGCCTTGGGTTCCCACTACGGAGATCAGTATTAAAAAAGTGACAGCGACTTATTATTTATGGCAGGAGCTATTGTTACAAAGGGAGACAGACCAAATGATTCCCATTGTTATAGATGCTCCTTTGACTTGACACCTGGGAAAGACTGATAGGCAGTTTATCTACTTAGCCATTTAACCAAATAAATGTTTTCATTTTTCTTTCATCCCTTCAAAGGCTAACATTTTGCCCTTAAAACTGCTCCAGCAACACATCAGTGAAGTACAAATTACCTGCCATTCCCACACCAGCCATTATAATATTATTATTTTTTTTTGGCCCCTCTTGACTCAGTCTTTCAAAGACACGTGATTCTCCCAGATGGGAACGTAAGGGGGAGAAAGTGAAATAATTGAAGATATTTTCCTTTATTGCTAAAACAGAAACATTTGGTATTGGCCCTGAAGCTTACACCTGTGGGGACTGAGTCTGTTTGTTTCCTCTTATTCTGGAGCGGTAGGGCTTTAACTTATCAACAGATGTCATCCTTGCTTACTCAGAACTGGGTGGCTATTTCTAATAAAAAACAGCTGGAGATAGTGGCTGCAAGAGTGATAAGAAGGATAGGGACCTGGCTTTCCAAACCGCATGACAGCAGAGGGGAAAATAAAAATAAAGCCACAGACACAACAATGGAATCCTTTCCACAAGTGTCTGCAAAAGCACTAAGAAATTACAGTCAGTAAATTTGAAGTTGGTTATGAGTAAAGGGGATGGAGATAGAAAGATCACATTTGGCTTATGCTATTTTGACACTGATAAAGGGACACAAAGACTCACACGAGTTTCCCCGTGAGTGCCATAGGGGACTGATCTGCAAGGTAGGCATTAACTCTACTGTGCAGCTTCTGATAGGGAACTGTAAAATGGCCAGGCTGAACTTCTGCTTCATCATAAGGTATAATCTAGCTCTCCTCAGAGCTGAGAGGGTCTTAATGTGCTTTACATATGAACCCAAGATTGCCTTTTTGGGGGGAAGGCAGGAAGAGGTGGCCTATGAAGCTCAAATAGAAGTTATTCTGATTATGGGACAGGGTTGGTCATAGGGATACTGGAAAGGCCTCACCTCCCTCCCTCTCCTTTAACCTACTATGGGGCATACCAAAAATTATCTAAAAACAGGAAGCATCAAGCAAAACCTCGTAGTTATTGACTTTATTCAACATGGGGCTAAATGCATAAAACCTAAGAATATAGTGCACCAACATATATTGAATTCATACCGTATTGATTATGGTGATAAAGGGGGTGATAAGGGCAATAGTTGTGATGCTGATGGTCATGCTGTGGAGGGAGGTATTGAAGTGGTGGTGGAGGTNAAAAGAGTGGTCATAATGGTGGGATGATTGCAGTAATGGTAGTAGTGGTGCTGATGCTGATATGTGTTGCTAGTTATATGGTGATGAATAAGGGAGCATAATGGTGGTAATGGTAATATTAGTGATGTTAATTGTAATGATGGTGATGACAGTGGTGATGGTGGTGGAGTGGTGGTGATAGTGAGGATGGTGCAGGGGTGCTAGTGATGACAAGGGTGGCAGAGGTGGTAATGCTGGTAGATATCAGAAATTCTATGTGCCAGACACTGTATTGAGAACTCCATATACATTACCTCATGACTGCACCCAAATGTCCTGTAAGATGGGCATTACTTTTATCCCTATTTTTCAACTGAAGAGAGTGATCATGAATCCTGATCAAGGTGATACAGACAAGAAGGATGAATCCACGTTCTGAACTCTGACAATATTAATCCCCAAACCAGACTAAATTTTAGGCTGAATTTTCATGGTCTGACTTTATGCCANGGACTGGACTTGGTTAATGTCAAGGATAATATAACCCTCTACTAGCAAATGAAAAATAATCATAAATGAAAGAATGTCTCTTGCCCAAGATTTCCCACTTTTATGTGGTTAAGATTTGAACTCAAGTTCCAAATCCTGAGCTCTTGCCACAATACCATGCGATGACCATTTACAACCCAGCTCTGGATCGAGGAGCCAGATGGAGCATCACATGTGGAATAAACCAAGGCCTTGGGAAGCAGTTCAGCTTGTGTAAGTGCCTCAAGCCAAACAAGCTCATGAGGATGAGTGCTTGAGATGTTGATCTGCCAATGGTGTAAGCCGTTTTGGTTTTTTACAAGTACTTCAGTTCTAGGATGCTGTTTGCTGCCCTTGTGATGAATGGATCTCATCATCTCTAGTTCATCTATCAAATTTTCTGAAGCAAGTTTGAACACATCAAGTTCAACACCCACAAGAGGTAGAAAACCTCCCTGGGATCACCTCAAGGAATCTTCTTATCATCCCTAACATTTCTCATTCCTAGAGCACTGACTTTGCCTTTAAGAGATCAATTCCCAATGTGGTTGTGAAAGACTGACTTTTTAAACAGGTATTTGGGTTTTTTATAGTATGGTGTATTATTACACTTTACTGATGTAAAATGTGACAAAACATATACTGCACTAAATTCTTTAGTCATAAAAGTCTATTAACAAAGTGTACTTTCAAAACCCTGTATTAGCTTTCAATAGCTGTCCAAAGGGCCCATGTGTGCACTATGAAAGACTCTGATGTGGCCACAGAACCCAGTCCTGAGCAGTAAAAGCTGTTCACCATTTTAACGGCTATGATGATGCTGTTCAGGACTAAAGGAATCTTCAAGTTTGGCCTAGCCATCCTCCATGTTTACGGAAAACCAGGAAGATGTCTGAAAATGTGACACCCTTGTCAAAGCTGGCCTTAGAAATAACGTCTAAGTAACAAGGTATACGTCTGTCTCCTGAGAAGATTAGTGTCATCAGGTCTTCTTTATTTTGATTCAACGAAAGGTATTGAAAGTTGAGTTCCAAAAGCCACTTCTAGGAAATGGGAGGATGCCTCTCTCCAATTAGCTGCTGATGGAATCTGAAGTGATTTGGTGGTAAGCCACAGGCTGCAGCACAGATGCAGAGAACAGAGCCTCTAGGGACAGCTACATGTCCTTGGGCCTTGATTTCACTGACACACTGGAAGGGGATATAGAGCCCTTCTTGGATAGGTGGGAAGAACTACTAGGAGTGTACATCTTGATCAATCTTATTTCAAGCATGGCTTATTTTTGTTGCACAGTCTGGCTTCTCAGTGTGTTTGATTAGTGACCTCTTTAGATTTGTGGCATGTAGGCAAATGCAGTGACATTTTGCTTAAAAGAGTAAA
>LZPO01027537.1:19060-34601 GCA_001675575.1 Neotoma lepida | reverse complement strand
ACAGCCCGAGCCTCGTGCTTCCTGCTTCTCTCAGGCCTTTCAAAGTGTGGAAATTTGTTACCACACTGGGTAGGTCTAGGACTTAGGGAACAGTGAGTAGGCGGCTAATACAATCCATTCATGCAGTCAGGTGTCCCTCAAGCCAAACTTCTGATACTCTAGGTAATGACCTTTTAGGGTCCCCAAAAGTAGGGAATCCCCCTTAAGTGGAAGAAGCCCTATCCTTCTTCAGGGTAGAGTCAATTGTCTATTCATTAAATATTCCTAAACTTGTTGTTTCCTGCCTATCATACACTTACCAGGGCTNACCTTTGGTACTACAAGGACCTCAAGAGACTTGTGGAGGTGATGGGGAACGATGTGCTGTTTATAGGAGAATAATTGTTAGATGGCCATAAAGAAAGGGGTGATCTGACCTTCAGAGCNGAAACCCCATAAGTCTCCCTGACAACTGGATATAGGGATATCAGGCAGCAGACAGAGCAGGGAGAAGGCAGGGCTTGGAGGGCTGGGCCAGTAGGGGGGCAAGAGAACTGTGAGCTGATGGAAGCCGTAGACAGCCTGTCTGCCAGGCTAAGAGGCTTAGGNTTTTTTCCCCTTGGAGCTATTAAGCATGGAGAGGGTGTGACCAGAATGGTTAATAAAATCAGAAAAACTAGGGCAGCAAATAGAGCGTGTTCCTTGCATATCTAAACCTGTCAGGGGCAAGTGAGTCAATCNAGACATAAACTGAACTGAAGGAAACNGTGTAATGGGGGCTGGACCAATTGAAACCCAGAGAGCAGGCCAGTCCTCAGTGTTGCTGGCATCAGGAATAAGAGGTGGCCTTCAGTGCCAGGGTAGAGCTCCGTTTTCCTTTCNGGCTCAGAGGCCTATGAGTCCCTCCAGCAGCTTGGGCACAGACACANTGGGCATTGTTGTCTTCACTGTGGCCCACCCACTTGCTAGTTTCTCTGCAAGCATGCGATACAGGACCTTTTCTATNAGTCCTTGCTAATGGGATGAGTCCTTACACACCTCAAAGGCCCTGGCCAGCCCTTTCATTGTTTCTTTGAAACTTATTAACCACTTACAGATGNGNCNGGTAGAAGAAAATGGCAGTGTCCTATACTTGACCATNGACTTTATAAAGCTTTGGTTGGAGACCTATGTCCTGGAACACCTGAAATCTTGAGTCTCTCAGACAGAACTGTTGGCATTATCCAACCCCATCCATTCATTCACAGAACAGACTTTTGTTGTGATTGGCCCTTGCTCATCTGTACCATCCTTTCCTCATGTCTCTGTCTCTATATCCATGAGAAACCATATGTGACACTAAGACCAGAAAAAGAGTTTCCCACCAGTTGCAGCCTCTGCATGAATCTGGCTGCTGAGGCAGATGTACTTACACTTACAGGTTGACTTTTTGGCACATCATAAACACCTTCCTTCTTTTGGCTGGTGGGAACCTATAGAGAAATCAAATCCAACAGTCAAAACATTAGNGTTCCACTTTCTTTCTTTCTTTTTTTCTGTGTATCCCTGGTTGTCACTCTATAGACTAGGCTGGCCTCGAACTCACAGAGATCTGCCTGCCTCTGCCTCCTGAGTGCTGGGATTAAAAGTGCGCNCACCACCCACTGCTCAGCTTGGTGTTCCGCTTTTAAAGAGCAAAGCAGTCAGATGTCTCTGTGAGTCTGACTGTCTGTGAGACAGCTCCTAAGACAGGTCCAGCACTCAGCCCCAGGGGGTGGCTTTAGTCATGAAGGTCTCAAGCCTGGCTCCTTCCCCTGGGAAAATCAAATTAGGACATGGGTAGCATCTTAGAACAAACATCTGTTCTCAAGCCTTTTTCAGGGTCAAACAACAGTTGTGGAGACATTGAGCATCACACTGAACATCACACGGCAGAAACAAAATGAAACAACAAAATCCAACTTCATTTGGTTAATCATAAAGGATGTCCAAGTGCTGTGATTTCCTCTGAAGTAATTAGAAACAGTTTGTGGTTGAGCATATGTGTCTCTGTGCTAGGACCTATGTGTTATCAAAAATCAAGTCCCTAGTACCTGTCAGCTTCCTACTGGGGTCCCACACAAGCCACCTAATAATCACAGAAAGGGCCCACATGATAGGGGAAATAAGACACCAGGATCCAGAAGTTCCTGATTGATCTGACATCCCTCCCAACCTCCCTTCTCTTCCTTCCCCTGTCATGCTCTGGTCTCCTGGGGCTACGTGTTGCCCACAACACCCTGAGCAGGCCATCAAGTCCTCTGGCTTCTCTCACAGGGCATGATCAGCAATGCATCTCACTCAGGTTATGGCAAGACACAAAGTNAGAAACTGGATAACAGATAACCCCCCTAATTCTGCAATATGCTAGGAGGATGATTTCCTTTGTCACACATACATCATATACATATGTATATGAACACATTTTGTAATATTAATAGTGTTGAATACTTCTCCAATGTGTCAATCAAGGGCTCTGCACTGAAATGTTCCAGATTGGAAGCACTCATTAACCGCTCCTCCCCCAGACTGCCACGGCTTTGCTCTCCACTGCAGAGACCAAATAGCAGTAGATTTATAATGTCCTGACAGTGGGACTGTCTTTCCAGCAGGCTGGATGCTTCTCAGAAGCAGATAGAGTGTGTCACACCAGAAGCCCCCCCTTTGAATACCCACTGGGTGAATCTTGAGCCATGTGGGAGAAACTGAAGAAAAGAAGGGCTTGCCAGGCATGGACCAGCCAGCTAGCCTATCCATGAGAGTAAGAACCTGAACCGACTCTTTGAATGCTCTTATTTTTATCCTCATTTAACTTAAACTCCCGATGTCAGCCCTACCTTCAATCTGCAGAAGGTGAGACTCAGAGATATTATAGACTTTGCCCCAAACTTCAGACCTGGCTGTGTTCAAATCCAGATCTTTCTGGGTACCAAAATAAGACTTTCGTTTTTTTTTTAAATATTTGTTTATTATGTATACAGAAGAGGGCGCCAGATCTCATTACAGATGGTTGTGAGCCACCATGTGGTTGCTGGGAATTGAACTCAGGACCTCTGGAAGAACAGTCAGTGCTCTTAACCTCTGAGCCACCTCAAGACTTTCATTCTTAATATAATGCGTTAACATGACACTAGGCATGCCCCATGAGCAGGCAGGATTGTAAACATTCTATTATCTATAGTGATGTAATAACTAGGATAAGNCTTTTAGAACTATAGCCATCCCTCCCTGTGATGTAGAAGAGGAAGATCAGGCCTGGAGAGGGTCCAGCACTGAGGGAGTGGGGTAGCTAGGAGCTGCAGCCCAGGCCATTTGCTGTTTATTGCTACAATGTTCAGGAGGCTGCTTCAGGCTCACCCTTAAAAAAAACAAACAAAAAAACAAAAACAAAAAAACAAAAACAAAAACAGAAAACAAAGGCCTATGCGCATCCTTGCAGAAAACAGAACTATGACTGAGCAAGGCCAGGTGGAAGACACCCTTCCAGAACTGCAGTTTGCAGGTATTCAATGAAGAATGTAATTTCTTTGGTCCTGATAACTGAGCTCCATTTAGTTCCTTCTCCCTGTCCTTGTTAACGAGGGCCAATAAATTAGGAGCCCTCACTTTTGTTTTCACTAGCTCGCCCTTTACTGAGTGGAAGGAAGAGTGTTCTGTTGCCTGTAATTCACTGCTCACTACGGGCACTTAGCACAGCTGAACCGCGGCTGCTTCTCAATTATCCCTGCAAATGGAGAACAAGCCATGCGATGGAGAAACCCAAACTGTGCATAATTGAAAACGCTTTTCGACTTGGCTCTCCCATGGGTGAGATATCAATCTGCTTGTTTGTCTTTTAAGATTTGTCTCAGCTGGGACNTCTTCTCATGACTCCTGTCTGCCNCTACAAGACCTGGGTTGGAGATTTTTGTTTGTTTGTTTTCTCATCTCAGGTGCATCCTTTTATGGAAAAAGAAAAGTTCCCAAGAACCTGTTATATGCCAGGTATAGTGCTTTTNTTGGACAGTGAGAATGGCAGATACATCCCTGAGTCAGCAGAGCTCCTTGTGTTGGGAGAAATGGAACTACACACAGACTACTGATGCAGAGTGTGAAAAGGTATTTTCTATTCATGGGAGGTATGACAGCACATGCTGTCTGTGTGTCTGGAGTACCACAGCTCCATTGCTGAAGACAGGGCACATACTCGATTATCCTTGTTCTTCTATGTGTAAATGTCAAACAAAGCCATGTCTCATCAAACATTCACAGGTGAGGGCTCAGGGCTGTGACTCTGTCATCTCTGCACAGGTTGTCTGCTCCAACTACAGGGACCACTACAGTACCACAGTGATGGAGAGTGTTAAAACTTTTAGACAAGGAGGAATGTGAAGATCTGGTTTCTAATCTGGGACCTACTAGATGTTGCATGACTTAGAGGAGTCATGTTCTCTGAACCTCAGCTTCCTTAATTGGTTTACATGAACATCTAAGGGGTTATTTATAAACTCGAGGGCAGGGGCCNTGTGGTGGTCACTGTTATTTTCCTAGGTGCCCAGAAGATACTTAGGTGCCCCGAAATGTACTTCTGAATGAACAAGTTAAATAGATGTTAAATTACTCTAAGAACTACACCTGAAGTGATGTACACAGAGGGCACATTCATATCAGGAGAGTGGTAGTTACATATGGTGAGGCCATTCAAGAATGTGTTGAGTGACACAAAGCCAGCTTTACCATTTTAAATTGATACTTAACATGTGGGGAGATTAACAATGAACTCTGAACAAATGGATGAGAAAAATATCCACTTGGAAAGTGGAGTAATACCTTGTTAAGGTGCTCCAGGTCAGGACTAGAATTACAGCCCCTGATGCTGGCACTCGGGTTCCCTTATGTTGAAAATGACAGCCTTGGGAGCTTTTCTTCTTAGCTCACCAAGTGACAGAAAGGTCACCGTTAAATGTAGNAAAATGCCCTGTGTTGTATTAAAGGNAATTGATACTGTTTTCTGAGGCACATGACACAAGAGACAATTATGATTATTAACATGGTTGCGGGGATGTAANTCCTTGGAAAGATGTCTCAGCTGCCTCAGAGCCTCTTCATTCTCATGCTGGGTCCAAGTAGCAAAGCAANGTTGCAGCTTTCTGCGGGCTCTCCAACAAAAGTTAGTACAGCATCATCCAAAGTGGATCCCAATGATGNATAAGTACAAGGAAGGGATGGCTACACAGTAGCCTCTGTGGACCAGGTACACCATGTCATCATGGCTTCACAGGAGTTGACACTGGACTAACCCCAGTCACAGCCCAGGAAGTTGAAGGGCAAAAATTATATACAATCACCCAAAGGCACAAAACACTGAAAGGATGCCAGGTCTCAGGTCTGTGTGTCCCCTTTTAGAAACAGGGGCTGGAATAAAATAAGACCACCTTGACTTAAGGGAGTAGAAACAGTAAGATGTATGCAGCAGGATCAGCTATGTAGAATTTGCCAGTCCTCAAAAAACAAAACAAAACAAAACAAAACAAAACAAAACAAACAAACAAACAAAAAACAGGTCTTCTAATGGCAGTGCCTTTATAGCTGGGTAATCTATACACCAAGGGCTTGTCTCCTATTACATGCACTGAGCCCAGGTGAACCTGCACTACAGAAGAGGAACATGGCCACAGCCTTTCCAATGGANGGAAAAAATACTCGTTCTCATAAATGATGCCTTCCTGTTAATGATGGACAGATGGGAAGATCAGGAGGCCAGTGCTGTTAAAACAAGTGCGATCTTTTTAGATAGTGACTTAAAATACACAATCTAGTTGGGAAACCCACATACCACTAAGCTGAAAAGAGCTGTAGGACTGAGGTGCTTTTAGAGAGGTCAGAGAGACCTGCCTTGGAGAGTCTATTTTACAGATTCTATGACCCCAGCAAGATCGCTGGTCCCCAGAAGCCTCACTCCCCTTGTCTGTAAGGTGAGGAAAGGACTCAAGCCATAGTGGGTGCTATGAGAGATGAAAAGTGTTGCCTGTAAACCCCTATGTNGGGGGACATCAGTGAGCACACATATATCCCATTTCTAAGGGCCTTGCTGCCTATAAAGCAAGTCAGCATGATTCTGCAAAGAACCTCAGTCCTATTTCCTGTAAGGTGAGTGTTGCAAACAGCAGGAAAAATCCTACCCAGAAAGATCTGTGAATCTTATTTACTCATTTTACAGGTGGGTAAACTAATGTCTGGAGATAGGAAGGAAATTTACAATTTAAATCAATGGCTAGAGCTGGTACTTGTACTATGATCTGGATCCACATGGATATGAGTGCTCCAGGATGCTGCCCCATCATTCTACACCCAACACAAACGTGTTTCAGTCTNACATTGATGGGAGTGGGGCCCCCTACTTTATAATTGGAGAAATGGAGTCTGAAAAACAGTACACACCTTGCCCTCCAACCATGACCCAAAGGTAGCTGGTGAGAAGGGCCAAACTGGACCCCAGCTCTGTCCCAGCCTAAGGCAGCTCTTTCTGGCACTTGCAGGCACTCTGCTGTCCCCAGTTGCTGTGCTACTACAGCTCAGCTGGATTCAAGAGCCTCTCCTATAGCCAAGGTGCTCCCTCTCCCTGGGACAGCAAGTCAATGGCTCTTTGGCCTCATTGCTCAGACACTGCAAGGTGGTACAGGGCTGTAGGTCTGACACTGGGGACAACTGTGACTTTTCTTTCTAAAGACAGAAGCTTTGTAAGTGATGACTAAATACAACCTTGCATTCCAACCAGATGTTCTTTGAAGCCATCCCTGCTCCAGCTCTTACTGGTGGAGGCCCAGTGGTAAGAGTCCAGGTGGACCCAGGTGGGCATAAACAAACGATTGTCTACAAGACCCATTTAAACTGAGCTGTTGAGAGAAACAGCATTGGGCTTGCTCATTTAGAATTCTACACGTTTGATAGAAATTGAAAATACATTTTATTTTGATTTCACAATTAACACATGCCCAAGGCTGAATAATAGAACACACAACTAAGTAAATGAAAACCACTGATTAAATAAATACATCCAATCGCTCCTTCTCCCATAGTACTTAGGCTTAAATGAAGACTAAGGTTCTCATTAGTGAAAAATCATCATATTTACTTGATGTGCCACTAGACCATGCTACTGCGACCCAAGACCCAAGCACTTTGAAGAGATTACTGAGGAGGCTGGGGCTTGGCCTCCACTTGTGTCTGGTTTTCAGTCTTGGCTCTAAGTAGCTGTGTAACCCTGGGAAATTTATTCACCATTCCCACCCCCCACAAAAAACAGGATTAAAATGCCTATTTCATTACATATTTGTAAGAGATGAATGAGTTTAAAAATGTTTTAAGTGTTCTTCACAGTTATTAATTTGCCTCCCCTTCAGGAAGGATAAAACCTTCAGCTGTACCTTCCTTTATTCCATCCATACTCCCAACGCTGTGTTCATATAGCATTTTCAAATCTATCCCTTATTTACAGGAGGGAAGTTGGGTTTTTAACCAAACTGGATGCATGTGTTCCTTTGAGAAGTGAAAGACGCTTCTACTTGGTGAATTGCAATTCTCCAGGGCGTTAGTTCAGTACAATAGAATGCTTGGGTTGTATGCTACTTAAAACANCTATTATCCATTCCAAATTAAAACACTGTACCCANCTGTCCATTAAAGATTTCAACAATGAGGCATGGAAACTGCCGGGAAATTGCTGGGAACAAGAGGTCAGTGTACTCAAAGGCTTGACACAATCCTGGATGACCCAAAGACCNCGGTATCTTCAGTCTATCAGTATGCTACCATTTGCTGGTGGAGGGGTCATAGGAAGAAGCAAGGATCTTATACCTGGTAAATGTTTTCTTCTGTTTCAGGATCACGGATTGGCTCATGTCCAGCCTCAAACACAATGTACTATTGCAGGAGCAGCCAGAGAGGAAAGGGCAGAAGGAAACAAAATAAGAAAGAGAAAAAAAAAAGCACTTGGAATTCAGATGCAAACCACAGCAAGCGTTACAGAAACAGGCACAAGAGGAAACATCTGAAATGACGAGTGGGTTACTGGGATAAAATGGGCCATGCTAAGGAAACATGCAGAGTTTTGCTGGCTGGCCTCTGCAGTGAGGACACTGGGCCACTGCAAGTCTTTCCAGAGAGGTGATGTCTTCATTCAACNGTATTTTGTCTGTGAAACAGCTGAATAGAATGATGCTGTGGTATCCTGGGGATACAGCCTTGCAAACTTCACTTTAGAGTCCCAATGCCTTCCTAAGGTCCTGGGCTAATGCCAAAGAGCCCAGAAGCCCCAAACTCTCTGATCCCATAAACAGAATCTTATCGGTTTAAAATACTCAATATTAACTTTTCTATGAGCACATTTCAGACTTAAAGGGCTGGGGCATTTCCAAAAGGCCACCACTCATCCTCTATGANCCCATTAATCAGCAGTTGAAGCTTCTGCTATAAGCAAGTTCTTCCTCTTCATCCCTCAAAAGCAAGGGTGTGTTCACAGTAATGCATCTCTGACTTGTGTTTACCATAGATCTGCCAGGAACTTCTACTTTGAGACTTATCTGTCTGTGTATCTAAGCATGTATCTATTTATCATTTTACTTTTATCATAGCCATAGCTGCTATTGGTGTGAAGGTATGCTTATACATGCAGCGGTTATGTAACACAGACACAAACCACACCTAGATGTCCTGGTTAGAAATAAAAATTGGAAGTTTGTTTTCATGTTCAAAAAGTGAGTATAATTTTTGGTCTACTTTTTCCTCCTTAGAAATAATCACGGGGGCAGGGGGAAGCTACTTCTTCCCTTCTTTCTAAATCATTGTTTGCACAGACCTTGGGTTTGACCTCAGGAGAGGTCATTACCCACCCCTGTGTTGTAGACCATGAAGAGAGTGCAGAGAAAGCCCTGGGCAGAGAGATGTCTCTCTCTCACTTCATAGCACCTCTGTACCATGAGCCAAATAATCAGAGGTTTAGCCTGCACCATCAGGGCCTNAGAGACATTCTTATATCCCTGCTAAAGCTCATAAACCACTCTGTAGGGTTGGGCTCAAATGTCAACCCCTCAAGCCTAATTCTTAGTTCATAAGTCCACTTCATTATCCATCTTGTCTCTAACAAAGTCAGAACAGTCAAGAGACCCCCGAAAAACATTCATTTCTAGGATCAAACTTTTCCAGGCCATGGAGGGGTCTGAGGTACGGGCATGAAGGAAGTGGATCTCCAGATCTCCTGTTACTAGTGCTGGCTAAACTCCTCTCAGTATGGAAATCCTCTCTCTGCATGGGCTGGCGACTCTGACCTTTAGAAATCATCTCAGCCCTTCTGTAGGTTCTGCATGCAACAGATTCCTCAACTTTCAGTCATAATAGCCTTACCATGGGCACAACTGCATGCAAAACCCTGATGTGGTTCAGAAATTACCTGGTACACGGGATCTTCAACATCCTCTTCCAAAATTGTCTATCCAAGTGAGGGAAGGGAGGGTGAAAGCAAAGGATACAAAAGAAGAGATGTGAGATTATCTTCAGATAATACAGCACAGTGGAGAAGCCAGCATTGATTAGGATAGGCTAGGAGGCCATTAATGCAGAAAACACACAAAGAAACCCCAAACCCTGCAGCTCCCTCCCCACCCACTCTCTGCATTAACAACAGCAAAGCTAGCAAAGCTGCTATGAGCCTTTAGTCCTCCTCCTCAGAAATCTTCCCCTGGATTACAGATTCGCCTTTCTCTAACCTATCTTGAGCCTTTAGTCCTCCTCCTCAGAAATCTTCCCCTGGATTACAGATTCGCCTTTCTCTAACCTATCTCAAGTCACAGAAAAAAAAAGAAAAAAAAGGCTCACTTCTAATGGCTTGGTTTGGATGCCTGTAACCTACACAGGACCCTTTCATCTCTGTTTATTTCTGCTCAGCAGCAGGAGACAGCCCGACTTATCAGGTCCCCATCTGTTTATTGTGGGCTCTGTCTTCTGCAGCACTGGGAGAAACGCAGAGGTGTACCTGGTACACAGCTTGTTCACACTGCTTATCCTTTTGTGCCTTTTTTTCCAATTCTTCTCTTTGCTTCAGTTCATAAATGAGTTGAAAGAGATCTCTCAAGTCCAGAATCACAGGTTCAGCCTGGAGTGAAAGGTGGGGAGACACATTAATAACGAACTGCAGCTACTAATTTTTGTTTGTGGCTCCAACCCGCAGCCCTTCCTTTTTCTATTAAACTGAAAGCATTCCGTTCTTAATTAATTCTACCTTGTTTATATTGGTTTAGCAAATTGCTTCTGGGCTAAAGTTCATTTCTTCAACTAATNATATTTGCAAATTCATAATAATCATAAGCATAAAAGGCATTGCTTTTATTTATTAGTGATTCCGAATACAATAAAATTAGGGCAGGCCATATGCAAAACAGCTATTTGTTTTCTCTTATTTTCTTTTTAAATGAGGCTATGAACACAAGGAAACTTATTTGTATACGTGTCTCTATCTAGCTTAATCAGAAAGGGAAAATAATTAGTCATTAGGAAATACCCATTAGGATTAAAAAAAGAAAAAGAATGGGTATGACCATGTTTCTTTGCTTCAAGGCTGTTTATCTTTCCTAGGTGGGATTCTGCACGTCAGCTGCTGGGGGTNGCANATCATCTGCTTAGGCTTAGCCTTGGAAAATCAACAGTGTTAGCTCTGTCCTGCAGTTACAAGGAAAACACCCCTATTGGCTAGGAATACTCACCGCCTGGGCTGTTTTGATGGCCACAAATCTGTGATTCCCTTCCTTCCCACAAACATATCCAAAAGCCCGGTGATCCGTGATGTCCTTCGCAATGTAGGAAATTTCATGAACAGCATGGTGATGCTGAAGGGCCTGGGGACACACAAAAGGAAGAGCATGTTTCAGGGAACACACCCCTCGAGCTGTTGATGAATAAGAGTTATGTTTCTGCCATGTGTGAAAGGCCCAAGGGGCTTTGGGAAAGCTGTTTGGTACAGATGGAAGGAAAAAGAGCTACGCCTGCCCTTGAGAAAGGGAGGTCTCCCTTCATGGTCTCAGTGCTGTGACCTAAGATAGACCCTGACTGTTCACATGGGAGTGTGCATCTGCAAACCAGTCTAACTCATCCCACGTGTTTCTTTCTGCTTGCAACCTTCACAGCACAGCCCAACCGATCTGTCTNGATAATGAACATGCCTTCATACCCAGGCATTTGCATGCAGTGGGAGAGGCTGTCCCGTGAACAACTCCAGGGGTGCTGTGAACTTCACAGTACCCTAGTTTTGCAGGGTTACTGAGTTTTCCCAGCAGTTGGTGAAAAGCTATGTTGAGGGATGAAAGACTTTCTCTATTCTTTTTCAAAGTCACCATTTTGGGTAGAGGAGGGGACACACACATCCTTTTCATCGGTTGAATCCCTCTGTCTGCAATGTCTGGTCTCATCACCTTCTTGAAAAGCTCTTTTGATGGCCACATGAAATGGCACCATGTCTGTTAAGCAGCCCCTAAATGGGGCTAGCCTTCCCTCTCCCTGCAGGAGTATTCCCTTAAAATGCCCGATGGAGCCTCTCACACAGATGCCCACAGGTTTTGCTCTGAGAAGTTTGCCTGACTCTTGGTCTTTTTTTCCACACTAGACTGTCTTCTAACCTCTGACATCCCTCAGCCTTGCCTTGTTCTCCACCCACTTTGTTTAACTGAAGCAATCTGCTTGATGCTCAGTAATTTGAAATTGGCCTTTCTGGTTTTGTGATCCAAGCTGCCACAACACTAAAGTTTCCTATCCTATTCGGCGATGGAGATCTATAATAATCCCATATATCATCCTAATTAATACTCTCTAAAGGCTTGCACATCCAAAAGATGCTGGTGGTCAGTCNAGAATGCTTACAAAGAGCCTCTTCCCTTTATCAAGAAGCCTCAATTCTAGCCATTGTACTAATGCAAGTCACCCAGTAGTCTTCTGCACCACAGTTTACTCCCCTGGAAGAAACAGACCAAAGGCTCCTAATTCAAAATTCCTGGTTCTATAGGGATCAATAAAGGCAATGAAAAGGCAAATTTCAAAAATCTGAAAGGACTTCAAGAACTATATCGAACTGATATGGAGAGGGTGGACATTCTTGTCTTGCTCCTGATTTTAGTGGAAATGCTTTGAATTCCTCTCTCTTTAAAATGATGCTGGCCGTGAGCTTATTGTTAAAAGTCATAAACTTACAATTATTCCTAATAAATCTATATATTTTGCATGTGACTGTTTATCTAGGATTATATCTGCTTATTGCTACTAGATTCTCTGGCTTATATTTGGTTCAAATAGCCCAAGAAGAAAAATGAATGAGTTTGGTGGTACACGAAATCTTTCCTATTCCTGAATACCAGGAGGGAGGGAGAAATACAGACAGCACAGGCAGCCCTGTTACAAGAGCCTCCACAACCATGAGGGCAGACACTCTCTAAGGTTCCAGTCTAGGCTTCCTGTTCCCTAGAAGCCACTAGGATCTCCTGGCTCAGTGGGCCTCTGGTTCTCATGACGGTCACCACCTTAGTTCTAGAGATCACTGACCTTACAAAATGTCAACTCCTCAGCCTTCTGCTTGACCATGGCTTCTGACCATGTGAATCATCTGCTGTTCTAGAATGTTTTGCCTTATCTTCATCTGCCAGGATGCATCTTCTACTTGCCTCTCTGATGGCCCTTTAGAGCTCTCCCTTCTGCCTCATCCTCTTTCCTGTGGCCCATTGCTCCCTGCACAGTCCAGTGGCCCACTGCTCCCTGCACAGTCCCGTGGCCCACTGCTCCCTGCACAGTCCCGTGGCCCACTGCTCCCTGCACAGTCCCGTGGCCCACTGCTCCCTGCACAGTCCAGTGGCCCACTGCTCCCTGCACAGTCCCGTGGCCCATTTGCTCCCTGCACAGTCCCATGGCCCATTGCTCCCTGCACAGTCCCGTGGCCCATTGCTCCCTGCACAGCAGAGCAGTCACCGCCGCATGCCCTAAGTCCCTCAACTGGCAATATGGCAATTTATACTTTGACTGGATTTTGGCATGATTAAAGTCGGTGGAGGAAGGGTTTGTTAGCAAAACAATCGGAATCTGCTTGTTTTGTTTCATCAAAAGGACAGATTTAGCTAGCAGAGGAAAATTGCTCTGAGAGTGGTAGCTTTTTCATGGTGTTAATGATGTAAAATTGATGAGATTTANATTCACGCAACATGGGGCATTGATTTATAAGCTTTTGTGAGCTAGAATGGTATGTGGCAGGGGAAAATGGGAGACAAAGACATTCTTCTCTTCTCTCCTTTTCCAGAAAGTATTTCTATCTGTGCATAATGCAGAGGATGCAATCCATGTCTCCTATTAAATCCAAGTTTGACGACACTGACTATTGATTGCCAAGCAGAATATTGCTCTAAAATTAAACAGTGATTAGAAGTCTTCCTGGTGGAATTAGATTTAGAGATGACTGTGCAATGGTAAAATATCAACTACCATGAAGACAGCAGATGGAGATGCTTTAATTTATCTACGAATCCTCATTAAGTATTTTAAAATCAAAACATTCTTAATGCCTGATGATACCTAATATTGCCTTGCAAAGTGTTAGCTGTGTGAGTGCATGTGCACAACGTACTTAAAGATATTTGTAACATTATCTTTTCCCCTAGTTAATTTTATGACATGTTAAAAAGCACTGCTCCCCATGTGTCTCATTCACTTGAAAACTGACTGTCAGTGAGGGGATAGGTCTTCACTTTCCCCAACCTTCCACTATGCAGACACAATACAGATACAGGGAAATACATACACATTAGGATTTGGTTAATTGTACAGATGTGTTATCACATCCATGTCAGCAACTCAGAGCATTGTACAAATGTTTGTTCACTGAGCCTAGAAATTGACCTTGGTCTTCAAGTAGAGTTTATATTGTACAACATAATCAAAGGCACTTGGAGCCAGAAGGAACCTTAAGCATTACATAGTTTGGCTATGAGTTTATTCATGAAGAGACCAAAGGCCAGAGACTGTACTGTCCTCGGCACTACTATACACAGACTTGTCCTTCTTACTCAGGGATGCAAAGCCCTGACAATAAGAACAGGGTTGTGGAGAAGCTAGGTCTCTTCTCTCTTTTCCTGGTTCTCTAGTTTAAGAAGCAAAAGCTGAGACTAATGAACAGGGAGCAGAAAGCAAGCGAAACAAAAAACTTGATAGGAGGAAGGAATGGAGACTGTGCAGCTCTGGCCAAGTGTCTGAGATCAGAGAGGGAAATAAATCAAAACATATAGAGTTGAATTCCAGGAGTCACAGAGAAAACAGTCAAGGAAGCAGGACCTGGAAGTTTACTTCTAGTTCTTATGCATCATTTCCAGGTCATGCTGTCTGACTTTTCTTTGTGTGGTATCTGCAGAAACAAGGCCAAAATGGCAAAGAGAGGCTACCATCNGTCATGGGTGACAAAGATAGCTTCACCCAAAGAGTGTGTTTCTGTGGGGATTCTGGGCTGTGGCAGATTGTTCCGGAGGCTGCAAAGATTGACCAGCCAGAGAAGATGGGACCTAAGAGGAAGTGTGAGGGTAGGAGAAAGGCACACTCTATCCATGCCTGATCTGTATTTCTCATTGAAAACAGGGCCTTAGAGAGACTTAACTCTTACTACTAAAGTAGTTGTTGGTATTGAAACCAGGCTTTCAGGATCCCTTATTCTGCACCCTCTTCCCTACGCCATGGATCATCCAGGTATCAACACTCTCGGTCTAGTTTGACCCCATCCGCCACATGAACTTTAGGTGCCCTGGCCAACAGACAACCCAAGGAATTCTCCCCTCCCTTTTGGAGTTTGTACCTTCCTACCTCTGTACCATTGCTCACGTGGTTTTCTCTGTGGATCACGCCCCCTCTCCACTCCCCTGTTCTTCATCAGCTATATGTGCAACTATACTGTTTACAGAACTATTGCACCCACGTGCAAAGTCTAGTTGCAGTATTCTGCTCATGAAGGAACCTTCCCTGACTCCTTCATTTCCTTGGAATAATTCCCACCCTGTACCCCAGAGCATCACATTTGCCCTTCCATGTAAGATTCTTTGATTTGTTTTGCCCCAAATCTATCTATTTATCCAGTTATTCACATCACATAGGTATTGAGGGTTTGCTATGATCTGGGTCTCACGCTATATATCTATGCAAATGATGAAAACATCATCCTTCCTCAAGGACCTCACGGTCTCATAAAACAGGCATGTGACAAAGCCTAAAACCACAATATAGCATGGCAAGACTTACACTGAATGCATGTTGCACAGGCTGGGAGCAGAACCAGGGAAGGGGCATGGGGAAGACTCGACAAGAGAGGCTGTGAACTCAGTCTAAGTCTTCAAGGATAAATGGGAAGTTCCCAGAAGAGTAGGGCAAAGGTTGTGTTATAGAAAGCACCTAGTTCCGAAGCACAGGTGGTCATTTCCTTTCTGCTTGGGGAATGTTAAAATTTCAGGAGACATTCCATGGTGGGTTCTCTCCAATTCCTAAAAAGCTTTCCCTAGCA
>LZPO01027537.1:4554-16850 GCA_001675575.1 Neotoma lepida | reverse complement strand
AAAAACACGTGGCAAATGCCCTCAAGGCCTTCCAGTACTTGAAACACATCAAAGGCTTCCCATTGCCTTTGGGATAATGACTGAGAGCCCAGCAGGGTCTGCATATCCCACCAGTGTGACCTGGTGTTTCCCTGGGTTCTTTCACCATAGTCCCCCCAATTAATGTCATGTGGCTCTTTTTCTGGCCCTTGTATTAATCACAGCCCCCTTTTAAGCATTTCTCCCCATGTTCCATGTGCAGAGGAAGCTCTCCACCACCCACCTCCCCACACCCTGTTCAGAGCTTAATCCAGATGCGGCTTCTCAAAGCTCCTGGAACAGCCCGGAAGCAGCCCAAGCCCTCTTCGCTTCTGTGCCTCTCACTGGGGTGGGTGAGCACGGGTGGGCAGGGATCTGCACAGTTTGCCATTCTGTGGATGAGACCGTGCTGATCAGTCAGTATCTATCCCCATGAGGGCTGGCTCCTGGAAGGTTACAATGTCGTTTTCTCTCCCTCTATTGATCAAGTACAGTGCTTGCTAGGGAGTAAGGATTTGGTACATTTATACTTTTAAAAAATATTCATAACATACATTTGGCAGTTTAAGTATGCAATTCTGTGGCATTTAGCATATTCACATTGTTCTCCAACCATCCACCTGCACAAAATTTTCATCTTCCCAAACTGACATTCTGTATCAATAAACAGCTCGCCGCCTTCTCCCATCGCTGCTGGCAACTGCGACTCCCCTTGCTCCATCTATGCATCTGTCTGTATGTATTTTTAAGGGAAAATCTGCAATGAATCAGTCAGCAAGATCTGGGGTCCAAGTCTGTCCTGGACCCCTCTCTAGCCCCATGAACTCTTTATCTCTTTCCCTAAACCTTCATTTTCCTTGGCAATTAAAATAAGGTGGTGAGACTCAGTAAACACGCATGTCCCTCTTAGCCCTCAGCATTCCTTTAATTCTTTTGTAAAATTCATAACCTGACAACAGCTCTAACAGTTTCTTAACAGCTCTCTAGTCATATGGTATAAACATACAGATCTGGAAAGATGTGACAAGGACCTTGCTTAAAACAGGGAGATGAGTTAGTCAGCTAGCAAGAAGCATCCCAGACCTGTGATTTGGCCTAAAATGTGTTTCACAGGCAAAGAAGAAACAGGTGTGCTTAATCACTTAGCAATCACCAAAGTGTCATGGAAGCTGATGTCTGCTTGAGAGAAGTAAAAGCTCAACAGGGAATGAGGCCTGAACAGTAGCTTCCCCAAATCCCAGGGCTCATGAGCAAGGGTGACTACAGCATCATCACAGTTGCTGGCCTGGCCTGGATGTCCCCGTGACTCCGCTCTCACGCCTCTACATACAGCAGGTGCTGGAGCTGTGGCATAGGAAACATCAGGCATGTTATGTAATGAAGGGATTTTAATCCCTCCGTGGCTCTGTGGCCTGGAGAAAATGACCTTCTCATACAGAGCCTCAGCTCCTTTGCCTGTAAAACCACAAGAATCCTTTCCTCATAGGGGTGGGATGCAGACCATTTAATCCAGCATAGCTGGATGACAGAAGGCTCTTAATTTAGGGATTTTTCTTTTTTTCTGAGGCAAATGAGTTAAAGATTCTCAATCCAATGTCTGTCTCTACATTACAGATCGGCTACATTACTGCTGTACTGGAACCTGGAGTTCACAAACTCAATGAGGCTGCCATAGAGCTAACCCGGTAATGTCTGGGGACCAAAGCAAAGAGTGGGAGATCAAGTCAGAGAAATAGAAAAGATTGACAGCATTCAATTCAATATAATTCCAATACATGTTGGAATTATAATTTTGGAGCTAGCTTTGGATATATATTAGAATAAAGCAAGTATACAAATACATTGTTATTAATAAGCAACATGGTCCATGGGAGATAGATGAGATGAATATTTGTAAAACCTAAAGAGAAATCCTGTAGTGTTAAATTTGAAATGGAAACATCAATAACAGGTTATGATTTTTTAAAAAAATATGTTTCTAGCACTGTTTGCTGAAAGGGCCTATGAAGCAATGAAAGCCGCACAGCTCTGGGCCCTTCTGACACAGCTATTATCTGTTTAGTTACTGATCTCTTAACCCATGTAGAGACAGAAAAGCAAATGTGGCAAAAGGTTAAGTTTTAGAGTTAGCCTTTCAACATTTTCTGTGTGGTTAAACGTTTTCATGATAATAAGTTGGGAACAAATGGATTGCAGTACACTCCCTCCCCCTTCCTAGTTTTCTCTCTGTGTGGTGTCTTCATTTATAAAGTGAGGGAGAGATCAGTGATGGGAGGGGATAACACATTTTAGGGCTCTTTCCCAAGAACAGGGGAAACTAGGGCATTGCCCTTCTGTGACTTCACTGAAAGTAAGTCAGAGAAAAGGCCTTTATCCTGTCCACCCGAGCAGCCACTGCCCCTAAACACAAGGGGACTTTAAAGACACACTGTGCTAACAATTGCTGAGCATGGCAGCGGCCACTTTCCTGTGCTCCTTTCCTGTCCCAGGATCCAGAGCAGGAGATCAGCCAGGGCGTTTTAATTTGTAACAGCATTTTAAAATGCTCATGTTGAATGGGCATGGGGACAATTTATACTCTTGACTAGCTGGTGCGTGTGTGTGTGTGTGTGTGTGTGTGAGAGAGAGAGAGAAAGAAAGAAAGAAAGAAAGAAAGAAAGAAAGAAAGAAAGAAAGAAAGAAAGAAAAGAAAGAAGAAACTTGCAAGTTCTTCTCAGTATGTATAAGGATACAAACTTTGTATTTTTACTTTGTCCAGATTTATATTTTTTTATAAAAATGATACTATTCAGACAGTTCATACTATCTTCTAGGCATTGTGCTAGATACTCTATATATGCAATCCTCATTTACCTCACCCATCCATTAACTTTACAATTTCCCCTACTTTCGTTGTCCAAGTAACTGAGGCCCAGAAGGGATAAGTAACTGTCCTAGTCTGCTTCTGTTGTTGTGATAAACAATACGACCAAAAGCAACTTAGGAAGGAAAGGGCTTATTTCATCTTATACTTTATAGTCCATCACTGAGGGAGGCCAAGACAGGAACTCAAGGCAGGAACTACAGCAGAGGCCATGGAGAAATGCTGCTTACTAGCTTGCTTCCTTTGGCTAGCTCAGCTACATTTCATTTACAGCCCAGGCTCACCTGCCTAGGGATAAGACTACTCATTGTGGGCTAGGCCCCACTCCATCAACTAACAATCAAGAAAATGCCCCCACAGGACAATCTGTTGGAGGCAGTTCGTCAACTGAGATTCTGTCTTCTCAGGCATGTCTAAGCATGTGCCAGGTTGGCATAAACTAATCGGCAGACAGCTGATAGGTAGAATATGGGTTGCTAACACACATGGCTGGTTCCAAGTTCCAGTTGTCTCTGTGCCCTCAAATNGTTCCTAATACACTCTAATGGCCTCTATTTCTGTTTCTCTAAAACTCTTATTTTTATTTCTGTTTCTTTCTGCATGAGGAATCCTAATAGCCAGTGTAGGCATTTAGTAATATAACTGATGATTTCAACATTTTAACACATGGTATAAAAATTATTGTAGCAAGTAGGTAAATGAATGTGGTTGAATGAAATCAAACAGCATGTTTTGTCACAAGTCACTACAGAAATGAGGTCATTATATTTAATGGAAAATTACTTTTTATGTTGTTACCAATTTGAAATTAACCTTTGCCTTGGTCACAAGGAAGCGTGGCATGCAGACAGAAACTTGTAAGAATGTGAATTGATTACAGTGCAGCCCATGGAAGGAGGCTGGAACTGAGAATCTGGGGATGCCAATGCCTTCATTTACAAAGTGAGGAAGTGAGGTGGAGAGCTGATGATGTCAGAGGCAGAGAATGACTCTTAAGACCCACAGATGTGATACACCAGGGTGCTGAGGCAAGACATGACTTCAGTCAGACACAAATCAGAACCTGAAATGTAGATCGGTCATGATCTGCTTTTGTCATATAGGTCAAATTGCCCAGGCTCTCTGAATGGAGCTGATAATTAAATGAGATCATATAAACTTCCTGGTGTTCGGCCCTTACACAGGGTGCCTAATAATCAGCAGTTGCCACCCACCTCAAAAATTCTGTTCTTGAAATTATATGCTCCTGTTGCATGCTGAAATATGNCTTGTCCTCCCTCCCCAAGACATATACTGAAGTCCTGAACCTCAGAACTTCAGCATGTGGCCTAATTTAGGAACACTGATTACATACACAGTAAGAAAAGGCCATATTAGATCAGGGTGAGACTCTAATGAAATACTANATATTTTTNTACAAGGGGGAAGCTGGAGAAAGACACATATACAGAGAACTTCACATAAAATCATAGCAGAAGTCATGGGAGGTGTGTCCCCAACCCAAGGGGTGTCAAAGAAGGTCNGGAAGTCATGAGAACAGGGGATCCCTTCATAGCAAAGAAAGAATCATCCTGTAGACACTGGTCTTAGACTTCCAGCCTCTGGCACAAGAGACAATACTCTGGTGGTTTTCATTGCCCAGTATGCCAANACTTTGATGCTCTGTCTTTAAACCCTTAGCCATCGAGACTGTAATTCTAGGACTCTTTATTTAAGAAGACTGCCAGGACAACAGGGTGTCCTGTTCAGGGAGGCCAGGGTTCAAGGGAGCCAGTACTAAACAGATGTTATGGGACCATTTCTAGCCTCTTTCCCCTTGGTGAGCCTCCATGTTCACCTCCGTAAGACAAGGAAGCAGGACTGTGCCTCCAGCTAGGCTGGCTTTCAGTGCCGAATGGCGAGCCCAGTAATAGTTTGCCTATTACTGNCAGACCATGCTGCTGCCATCGGAAGCTTGCAGTGTAGTGCAGCGCCGTGCAATTTACAGCTGCATCTGTCCAATTAGCTCCCATTTAGTGCTGTGCAGCATTCCCCAAATACGCCGCAAACCACCGAGGNGGTGGGCTGAGCTCACAGAGCACAAGGATCAATTGTTTCTCTTACACTAATTGGCCCCATGATTTGTTAGGCTGTTGCCTTGGAAAATGAACTGTCAGTGAAAGAAATTAGCACAAAACTGCCCACCCCTTCTTCTTTGGAAAGGCATCAGGTACAATCCTATAGTCATCTTCAAGCTACCTTAGGGTTGTAGAGGTAAAATGGATATCAATTCAAAAATTCTTATCTTCCCCGCATCCTTTTCCTATTTGAGAAGAGAGAATTGTGACTCAGGGTGGTTAAACAACTTGCCTAATCAATTTTCAGTCAATAGTGAAGAACAGGCTGGGGATGAAGGGCAGTGTGATGTCAAGCTTCATGCTCCTTTGCCTATAGCAGGTCATCTGGCTCTGCTCAGTTGTCTCCCCTCTCATCCCTCCTTCCCCTTCTTCATACATCTTAATCTCTGTGACTGACTCTAAGGCAGCAGTGCCCAAGTGAAGGTAGATAGAAGGGGACCTTCTGCAGCAAATACCACCTTGGACTGGCCTGGCCATCCTAAGTGGACATCTGGCTTTACCCCAGCAAAGGACCATCAGGACTGTGTGGGATGCTGGGGATGCAGAGGTTGGACTGGTAAGATACCTGTCCTTTTGCAGTACATTCTCCATAGCAGAGACAGGGAAGTTAAGGTTGCCAAAGGATCCCCTGCCCTGTCTTTTAATTTTATAGTTTATAATTCTTCCTCCTTGGGTAACATTTGATTCTTCCATTAGACTATGGAAACCAAGGAACCAGGGAAGTACTTTTATTGCCATTTCCCCCTCCCTATGGTATGGCCAGCAGCTAGCACAATGTCTGATGTGTGTGTGTGTGTGTGTGTGTGTGTGTGTGTGTATGTGTGTGTGTGTGTGTGTGTGTGTGTGTTGCTAGCAATGATTTGTTGATGAGTAAGCAAACACTGTCTTTATACCATAACAAAGGTAACAACAGGGTAGGAGCAGAGGTCTGAAGTGACACGATAGTAGGGACTTAGTAGGTAAAGTTAGAAACTCTGGAGGATCTCAAGATGTTCCAACCAGAATGAAAACATTAGAGTCACATAGTTATAAAACACATTGGATAGAGAGCTGCAACAGTCTGTGACCATGAAATGTGAGATCAAGGGTGACAATCTTTGAAGGTGACTGCCTTAGGGTTTCTATTGAAGAGACACCAGGACCATGGCAACTCTTATAAAGAAAATANTTAATTCTGATGGCTTGCTTACAGTGTCAGAGGTCCAGTCTATTATCATCATGATGGGGAGCATGGCAGCATGCCNGCAGATGTGGTGCTGGAGCTGACAGTGTTACATCTTGCAGGTAACAGGAAGTNGACTGACACTGGGTGGTATCCTGAGCATAGGAAACCTCAAAGCCCGCCCTTACAGTGACACACTTCCTCCAACAAGGCCATACCCACTCCAACAAAGCTAAACCTTCTAATAGTGCCACTCCCTATGAGATTATGGGGGCCAATTACATCCAAACTACCACAGTGACAATGGAAGTAAGGGCCAAGGGATGCAGGAGTTTCTGGCTAGGATGAAACCTAGGGGATGCAGGAGTTTCTAGCCAGGATGAAACCTAGGATTGTGGAAATGATCAGCTCAGCTCACTGTGAATAGATCCCGCTGTGACTCTTGAAGTGCCACCAGGATGACAGTCACTTCCTAGGGCTCCCCCTGCTGGAGCAGTTAGTTTGTCTAAGGCTCTGGCTAGAGTGCAGATGAGCCTGGCAACCACTCTTAGGCCCTGAGCTGTGAAAGCAGATTCTCTGGTTTGGTGATAGTCTAGAAATGTGCTTGTGAACTGAATTTGAACTCTGCTCTTCCTGACCTACTAATTCCTGCTGGCCAGGCCTCAACCTGTGACCACAGAAATCCAAAGTCTCCTAGCAACAGGTGACAGGGATTTGTCTTACTAAAACATAGTGATCACAGCTAGATGTGTTTTCCGACCTCATATTATTATATGGCTTTATGTTACCTTATGGTGAAATCGGAGCAAAGTGTGGGAAGTGCTGATGGTTTTGGATTGTACTTGGCTCTTCAGTTTCTTCTCTACTATGTGAGGTGGGGAAGTCACAGATCTGGTCATGTTTGCCATCCTTATTTATAAGAAGCTAACTTGGGGCATCACTTTTAAGACTGCATGGTAAGCCTAGGTGCTTAGGAGGTGTAAGAGTCTGAGTGGCATGTAACATACCAAAACCAACATTGGACAAAGAACTAACTAGCCTGTCCTCCCAATCATTGGGTGACCCCATGAATAGGATGCCACAGAAGCACAGGACATAGGAAGTATATGTGAATTGAATCCCCCACCTTCCAGGCATCCATGGTCTGGGGAAAGCAGTCTAGACAACTACAGTAGAACAAGCAGGTTCTCTGAGACCTGGAGATGCTGAGACCAGCCCCAAGGTGCATGGGAGGGGTCTAAATTTCTCCCATTTTACAACCAGATCTAGGTTTCAGTTTTTTAAGAGCAAACAAGTTTTAGTTTCTTAAACAAAGGGCTATTAATCAAACAACACTCCTGACATGAGAGAGAGAGCACATACAAGGCCTGAGTCAGCCCCACAATGTCTCAAGGATGAATCCTGTTACCCCCCTTTTGAGTCATGTCGGGACTTACCCAAACTTGCTCAAGTATGTCCAAAAATGATAAAACTGAACCTCAGCCAATTAAAAGTATACTAATGTAACTGCTGCTTGCTGGACCAATTATGTTTGAGATGATCTAACTGTTCCTGAAATTCCCCTAGCTGTGCTTAAAAGGAGCCTGCATGTTTCTGTCAGGGTTGTTGCCATTTTGTACAGGTGTTCGATCCCACATGCTGGTAATAAATGCTCTTTGTTCTTGCATACTATTTGAGTCTGGGGTCTTCCTTCAGTGTTTCCTCAGACCCTTACACATGAATCTGGGTAGCTGGCGTCAGTAGTAAGGGCTNCTAGGAAGAGATACTTAGGCCAATAAACGAAAGATGAGGAGCAACTAAGGGACAGACAACCACTTCAGGGCATGGGTAGAATGCAGCTGGCTTTGGGGACTCCTGAGGGGCCCCAGGGTGACTGATGAGTGTGCATCAATGTGACGTCATCTTTGTGTTTCTTACACAGCCACTCACCACTATGAGATAAAGGAGAGGGGAGGGGAGCCCAGGCATATCATTTTGAGGATTCTGTGGCAGCTTCAGAGCAAGACAATAAAGGACGGNCACTGTGGCCTCCAACTCGGCTAGCTGCCCTACTCTGTCTCTAAGCCCTTCTCTTCTAAGCCCCTTTCNAGAAGCCTTGATATTACACTCTCTTCTCAGGTTCTCTGATCAGCCTTCTGTACNAGGTCTCAATCTTGGTCTTAATGACATGAATAAATATTGATATAGTTTCTACAGGGTCAAGGCCACCTTCCTAGGATAACCCTAGCCTATCTCCCTAAGAAGCCCACCTGAGAAACTTCCAGGATGTCAAAAGATCTTTTTTCCAGCCATCACCTATAGAGAAGGCACGTGTCTCCTAGCCTCTTAGGAGGTGTCAGAGCTGCCATCGTTGTGAGCAAACCCAGGTGTCTTTCACAAGGATCAGCCCCATCTTGAGCCTGTTGTAATTTTTTATTCTCTTAACTGCTNCATTATCCCCTCACTCCCCTGTGCACAGACAGTGTAGCTCTTTTCTCTGCCAGTAGTTTATGAGTTAAATCTGTTTTGTCATTTAAACTAACATGGGGCTGGGCTTCTCTTTGATACTAGACAGTCCTCATTATCTCTACCTTCAGCTTGAGGCCCAGGCTTTAAACTTAATTTATGCATGACTTAGCCTATTGTCACCCTAGACTCAGAAGCAATCTGGCTAACTGCAGGCGTTAGAGCTGGGGTCTCTACTCACAGCTGTATACCTCTAGGCTGGGCACTGACAATGAGTTTGCTTTCTCACTGTATGGTAGGAATAATTGTCCCCACCTCAGAGTAGTTATGAGAACTACATGAACTCACACTCAAGACCAGCTTAGCCAGTTACCCCAGAATACAGTAAGTACATAATAAAGGTTATGTCATTTCAAAGTTATTTAAAGCATATCCCAAGAGGCAATTACTTCTCTGCTTAAGCAAATTACCTCCTTACCTAGTAGCTATCTTTGTTTGTTTGTTTGTTTGTTTTTTGAAACAGGGTTTCTCTGAGTAACAGTCTTGGCTGTCCTCCTGGAACTTGCTTTGTAAACCAGGTTGGCCTCAAACTCAGAGCTCCTCTAGCCTGTTCTTCTGAAGTGCTGGAATTATAGGCATGCTCCACCCTCGGCCAGCCCTAGTGGCTCTCTTAGTGATGGTAAGGTAATGATGCTTATGGAGTTGATGACTCTTTGTTGGTAATGTTTGCCCCTGTTTTCTTGTCTACATGGTTTCAGTTTTGTCCTAGTCTGTCCCCTGACAGCCAGTTTGATGTCCACAGCAGAACATGTGGCACCTTAAGCTTACTGTGAACAAAATGAAACTGAGCATTCTATGAAGTACACAAGTCTTTATGTCATGGCTAACACCCTGAGCTGGGCTACCTTGTAGGGATGGAGACAGAAGAAATCCTTGCAGCTCTGGGCTAGACTGAGCAGAGGCAAAACTTGGCTTGATTGCTATAACTCACTCTCCCTTTGTGTATCAGAATGGGATGGGGGACAAAGTGAGAGGAGCTGTCGAGTTCTGAAATGAATAATAAGATGTCTTCGGAGTGAGGCATATAAAAGAGACGAGTTAAAAATATTCTCAGAGCATCTGGGAGGCAGAAGGATTAGCAAGGCGCCTTTAATTGCTGCAGAACAAAGCCCCCCACTGAAGAGGATTCTTCCTCACCAGTTGCACCTGTAAGCAGGTAAATACAAGGATGAAAATGTGGCTGTTTATCCCTCATCCCACTTGAGGAAATCAATTCCCAGAGGGAAGCATCTGGCAATTTCCTATCACTTGGGTACAACAGGAGTCTTCAAGGGATGTGTGTAGGGGGGAGGGCAGGCAGCTAGGGAGAACTTCCCACCTGCCTGATGCTTTTCTTCCAGATCAGATTTAATTCTCATCATGAGCCAATCACTGATTTGGCAGGAAGATCACTTAGGCTCTGAGAGGTGGGTTTGCCGACCTAAGTTCAGCTGGCTCAAAGGACCCCAATCCACTCCCCATTCTCAAGTTCACCAGCATGATAATGAACCAACCGCTTCTTACCCATATCCTTCACTAAATATGTCCAAATTGGAATATGTCTTCCAAGTTACTGATAAAGCATTGTCAACGTCCACCATCCACTCACCCATCCTGCCCTATTTTGACAGTATACAAGCCAAATGTCTCCCTGTATCATTCAAAGCTCTTTGGCTCCTAATAGTTAAAAGCATTTCATATTTATATGTGCAAAGTGATTATTGCTTCTTAAAGTTCTAATTTTTAATCTCATTTTATGGTCCCATGTTAAAACAAGTACTTATTTAGTTCAGAGAGGATAAGTAGTTGGCCCAAACTCACATGTAGCAAGCTGTAGACTGGAAACCAGTATGTTCAAGTTCTTCTGATTTCCAAGCCTTNAGATTATATCCCCTTGGTAAGATGGTAAGAGCAAAAGCTAAAAATATGGACACTGTATCCAGAATGCCTGGGTCCTGGCTCAGTCCCTTACCAGTTTTGTACACACTCTGTGTCTCAGTTTATATAGCTTTTAACTGAGCACAGAGCTATACCTGCCCCACGGGGCTGTGTTGTTGCAAAAACTAATAGAATTAGTACTTTAAAGATAATTCCTGGGACTTAGAAATATGTTATGTTGGACTTTCGCTTATTTTGCTTTTGATTTATTTCAGAATATTCTTCAGTTTTTTTCTCTACTGTGGGAAACCCTCCTTTGGTTGAGAGGAATCTTGCTGCTAGCCCTGTAGTAATGGGGAATGGAGGAGTTTAGATTGAAGTCTAGGCTATCTGACATACTAAACTGAAATGCCTGTTTGCTTTCCTCTGCCTTTGGTCTGTGATTACTACATCAAAGGATGGTTCTGAGTCTCTCTGTCTTGACTCAGAAATATACCTGGAATCCAACCCTTTAGGTATGTATGTATCCACTGTATCGATGCATGTTTATTCAACAACATCCCCAAAGACTAGTAGATCTAGTGCTGAAATAGTGCATGGTCTTTGCAACTCCCATGTTCATGGACTTGAGGGGACCCAGCACGATCAATACTCATGTGCTCCAAGGAGTCCCAGAGAAGCTATGGGGTTAGAAAAGAACCACATGAGGTGCCTGTGATGGGGAGATGCTATGGGGAAGTTCCAAGTTCCTGTTTCAAATGGGAGAAATATCTGAAAACTGTTACGGGTTACTTTCCCATCCTCAAAAAACAAAAACCAATTTAAAACTGAACAAGCATCCCCAGACATAAACTAAGAGTGGTTAAGAGTGGCTGAGAAGGGCAGCTTCAGTCTTGCAATTCATGGGAGAGAGGGCTGAGCAAGCCAAAGTCCTTAGGGGATAATAGAAAGGGCTAGGTAGACTTGACCTTAAACAGTAATTCTTCCAGCACAGAGCTGAGTGTTGATCTAAGCCAGAGTGGCTTCTGCATCCTGAGATGAATCACAAAGGTGATCTCAGGTCAGGTAGAACTTCTAGCAGTGCTGCATAGCTCCTTGTTGCCTGTATCTCTGTCATCAAGGTGCAACCCTGGCTGAATCTGGGTGCCTCATAGAACACAGAGAGACAGTCACCTGCTCCGAGTGCCACCCTGAACTTCCTCAGCCTTGAAGTCTTTCACACCACAAGTCATGTGTATGTAGTTGGAATGTCCAGTGACTCCAGCTATGATTCACCCTCGTCCCCCAAACCATCTTGTCTACACTGGAACAACTACTGCTTGTGGGAACCTGCATCATAAGGCTTCCGAGTCTTAGCTTCATAGTCTAAAGAGCTGGAATAATAAATACTGCCCTTGTAGAGTGCCTATGCACAGTGAAAGTGATATTACAGTTTGATGCTTCTCCCTGAAATTGGGAAGTGTGTGTGAAAATGTCACAATGAAATCCATTACTTTTTATGCTCACTAAAATACACAATTAAGAAATCTAAATTAAAAAAGAAAGTAATATTATATGCAGAACCACATTACTGGAATCACAATAAGTTTCTGATAACTGTTTGGGTAAGCAAATCATAGCCTGCAAATGAACAGCATGACTACCATGTGTATGCCCAGGGTCATCCATTTCAGGAGGGTCAAATGGGCCATTAACCTACTCATCCAGATCATGAATTCAACAAGCTGACTGTGTGCCTAGAAGAGGGCCAGTGTGTCAGCTGCTTGGGCGCTTA
>LZPO01027536.1:165942-181273 GCA_001675575.1 Neotoma lepida | reverse complement strand
GCTTAAAACAGCTGTTCTCTCCTTTTTGTTATCTGAGAAAAATAAGACAATATATTCTAACTAGGCAAACAGGGTTTTTAAATGGAGATACTGTTTGTAAAATCTTTAGCAATGTGCCTTGCCTCAGGCAGACATTTACAAAATTCAGAGGTTGGGGAATTTAGCTCATGGGTAGAGTGTTAAAGTTCTGGGTTCAGTTCCCAGCGTTAGAAAAAAAATCCTAATTCTCACCCCTCACNAGCCTTGTTTTCTACTAATCACTGGTTTGAGGCGTTATTTTACTTTTTTTGCACTTCATGATATAAAACATTTATATCATGCACATTTTTATACTTCATCATATAAATATACTATGANATATCAATCTAGACACTTCTTCATGATTAGACGATTTTCAAATGTCGCTAGAGAAAATGTAAATGAATGTGCAGTGGCGAGTGGTTAAGAGNATTTTCTGCTCTTCTGGAGGACCGGAGTTCAGTTCCTAGCACCCACATAGCAGGCCTTACAATCACTTGCAACTCCAGCTCCAGGAGATCCAACCCCCTCTTCTGGTCTACACAGTCACTTACACACACACACACATACACACACACACACACACACACACACACACACACACACAATTTTAAAAATTGAAAGAAAGTCCAATAAGGAGCATAATTTTCAGGTGGCTGCCACTTGTCAACACATGTTCTTGAAATAGTGCATCCTAATTTATGTAGTCTCATCAGGCACCATGTCCCCCAGTGGCCTCTCACAAACCTTGTTGACTACCTCTCTGGCTGATCAATAGGTCCTCATTTGCCCTCCAAAGTGATTTAAACATCTGCCCTTACCTTTATATGTCGACCCGATATCCCATACTAAAAGGGTCCCAAATTGAAATTCTGATCTTTCCTATCATTCCAATTTTTCATAGCATAAATTTTGGGTCAGTCATTCTTTTACCTTTTCTTTCATTCCTTTACAACTTACATCATTTGCCAGTAAGAAATCCAAATGACTCTAACTTTAAAATATGTCTTTGTTTTTAAAAGTTACTAAAAATAACTTTGAAGTATATCAATGACTCCTCCACTGAGACTTTGGTCTGAGCCACCACTGTCTCCCACCTTGGTTATAAGGACCTTCTACTCTACTTTTAAGTACCACTCATTCTAATACATCCTACAGATTTCATACAATGACCTCATTTTGCTTGGGTTACAGTCAAATTCCAAGGCTCTATGTGCTTTACTCCCACTGCCGTTGTGAACTCATTTCATCAACCCTGCGGTCAAGNTGGCTTTACTCCAACACATCCACACCTTGCTCGTGCTCAAAAACCCCAACCAACCTCTTGCCTTATGGCTTGGTCAACTATGCTTTCTGCTCTTGAATGAGCTTCCTGAGACAGACACAGAGTACANTGCTACATCTTCCTTCATACCTGTTACAATGGAAACAAACACCCAAGCTAGCTAAGTTAATATGGCAAGAGGCTCCGCTCCAAATTATTTTTCGATTCTTTTTTTTTTTTAAGATATTTTTAAGCCAGGTGTGGTGGCATATGCNTTTAATCCCATCTCTAGGGAGGCAGAGGCAGGGGGATGTCTGTGTGTTCCAAGCCAACCTGATTTGCATAGGGAGCCGTCAGTTCAGCTGGGGCTTCCNGGTGAGACTCAGATCTTAGTTCCCTATTGCCATTTACTTTGTATCCGAAGGAAACTGAAACTAAATGATAACCAGCATAAACGGTTGTCCCAGGTACCGTGGATAGAAGAGAATTTAGAGGTAAGATGAAAATATGATACATGTATTCATCAAGAAAATTGCTGCAGGTAAGATGATAAATTCAATGAGATAAACATTTTGTGTGCTATATTCACAACATTTTATATCAGCACTAAAGAGGGGGGTGCTGGTGATCTAGCTCAGTAGGTAAATGTGTTTAGCATGAACAACCCCTGTCCCCNGCACTGTGTGTAAGCTGGGCTTGGTAGTGTTTATCTACAACCTAGCTCTCTGGTGTGGAGGCAGGATGTCAGAAGTTCAAGGTCATCTTCTGCTAGCTGTGAGGTTCAGGCCATGGTGGACCACAGTTGGGCCTCCTGGATGATCACATTTTTATGTTCTCTCTCTCTCTCTCTCTCTCTCTCTCTCTCTCCTTCCCATATAAATACACACACACGTATTTAAAGCATTGCCCACACCACATAGACAAAACACTATATAATCTATTTATATTTATTTTACTTAAATAATGTTAACTTCCATGAGGAGTAGTGATGTTTGTCTATTTTGTCCAATAATGTCTTTCAAATACCAAATGCNTAAGAACCGTGTAAGTGGTAAGAGCACATTTCAGGCAGTATCCAGCCCTACCATTTAGGTGCTAGGCTGCACAGTCAGATTATTTGGAGGAAGAATCAAGCAATTAAAGTGACAAAGTACAGGGAAGTGTTGGGTGAGGTGACTCACATGGCATTCAAAGGGATAGTGACAAAGAAAGGCACAGGTTGCTAAACAGCCCCAGTGCTGTCTCTTATACACATCTAGATGTGTAAAGGCGAAGGTTGCTAAACAGCCCCAGTGGCCTCAGGGATAGGGTGTCTCTACCTCCTATTTGTCCCAAAATCTAGGCCAAAACTTCTGTTTTCCATCTTTTAGTCTTTCTGTTCTAGCAATGGATGAACACTTTCACAAGAAAGCATGTATATACAATTGAATTTCANTTTGTACTTTTGTTTGCTCTTTGTAACTTTTTCCTGTACCTGTGACTCTAAGAAAATGATACCAACTTGAAAAATAAATTTCTGGGATTAAATTAATTATCAACCTGAAGGACAAGCTAAACTGGACCCCAAATGTGGGGCTGTGACCCTAGAGAATGTCCTCTGAAGGTTACACTTCTCACCTCTAGCAGATAGTACTTGTTTTCACAACTGAGTCTGAGTCCCCACTGAAGCCTGTAAATGCCCACTTCCTGCTTCCTAGTCTACAGCATCTCCGGCAGGCTTCCATCACACAGCCAAGTTCATCTGAGCTACCTGCTTCTGTATGGGGTGGGAAGGCAAACACTCAGCTTTGGGCCTCTTTGAATATCTAATGGAGGGTTGAGGTTTGACATCTTGGATCAGCAGCATTTTGCTAAATACCTGAATTTTCAGAAAAGAAAGAGGTAATATGCACTCACTTAATTTGAACAGCCAGGACTACAAGACCAATCCCCTCTTTTACAATTGTGTTTGAGGTAACAGAGAATTCTGAAGTGAAAGAAAAATGATATGTCACAAATCCTTTCTAGCCCTATGACAAAAATTAAGCTCTAAAAAAATATAAACAACTTTGATAATTTCCCTTTCTTATATTTTGTATCTCTTAGAGATTCTTAAAATTGATTTTAAAAATACTTTTTACATCTCTAAGAAAGTATTATTTTTTAGGAGAGATAAAATAAGTTTAAGAGAAAAAATTTTAATATTATTTTGGGACCCCCGGCTAAGCAAGCCAAAGCAGAAAAATTGGACAAAGGCTGATAATTGCATTTTCATGGTATTCCACAAGATGTCAGCATGTAACTGAGCAACTTCAGTTGGGGTGAGGGGTGTTTTCCCTTCAGTAGAACAATAGAAAGCCTTTCTGTCTTCTGAGATCTGCCACCAGAGCTTTGTTAACTCAATTCATAAATATATTTTCATGTATATTTCATTATTGTAAACATGATTCTTAATATATTCTTACTGCAGTTTGCAAATAATGGATTTCTTTATCTTAATTTTCTTCTCTACAACATAAGATAAAATTCTTCTGATCAAATTACAAACCTTAAATACTTACAGGGGTCTAAGATTGATCTTTAGCCCAGAGATATCCCCAGCCCAGTCAAGTATCTGGGTAAATCCTTATGAATGAAGAAGGTTAGTGGAGTGCAGAGGAATTTCACTCCCTATATATTATAAAATCAGTGGCCACCTAGACTATGCAAAAGGAGGGTGGGTGCATGTGTGCATGCATTGTACGCGAGTGTGAGCACGGGCAACAGTCTTCTCTTGACATATTTCCTTGTTCACCATTACTAAACCACATGCTGAGTCCCAACACCTGGCCAACTTTCAATATTGATGATTAGAAGAGTATTACCAAGGCCCAATAATTGGGATAAAGTCATCCAATGAAATTACTTAAATCACAGTAACAATAGACCTTCAAAATATTCTTACATCATTTGTAGTTTTATCTTGCTTTTCATGTTTTTCTCGGTCATAAGCCATTTTCTTCAATAATTTCTTCATGGCTCTTCTTTCCTTTTTTTGATTTTCAGTATTTTGCTTCCTCACTTGGTTTACAATAAACTTTGGAATCTATGGAGAAAAGAAATTCAGTTTGAGGAAGAAAAAGACATAAAAGACATGGAACCATTTTAAACTAAATACTTTTTTTCATTTTCTTGTTTTTAATTTCAAGAGGAATAAAGGTTCTGTTTCTCAGGACTAAGATATTTAAATGTGCCGTTCATTAACTCTGTGGAAAGAAATGAACCATGCACTTACTTAGACCAGGAACAGGGCTTCCGCTTAGTGTAATTTACCACCCACTGTGCAAGGGCGCAAAAGGGACTTTGTGAAGTTCAAGGACATACTGGCCACTTCCATGCCATGGATGTCAACACAGAAGATTCCCTGAAGAGACCCTTGTGGAGGCCACCACCTCTACAGCTGTCCCCTTGGCAACCACCTCTCTCCAGCTCCTATAAGCTAACCTANAGGTCCCTTCCAACAATCCAGATAGCCTCTACTGTCAGATAAGAAAAAAGCTCACCCATCAACAAAAGCCAAAAACTGGCTAGTGGCACTCCTAGAGATATACTATACTTCTAAAGATAAGGGAAAACTGATCCTTTGAAATTATATTAAGAACAGAATCTTTTAGGCAATTAAAATGTTAAACTATAGAATAATGTTGCTCTTAAAAGAGGCAGACACGATAACTGAGCATTACTTTAAATATACTTGAAATAACCTACATCACTTGCCTTTGGATAGAATATAAAAAAGCCTTGAGAGTCTAGGAAGCATCATTTTGTATTTTGAAAAAAATGTTGGGATTAGGAGAGGCTCACATTAAGGTTTAAAATAGTTAATATTATAATTTGGCTTGGGATTTCTTTAGTTCATTTTTCTAAATACTTGTAAAAAAGGACTCTCTCTGGAAAAAATATAAATTTCATTAAAAAATGAGACTATAATCAACTAAACCTCTCATCAACATCCATGTTGATTATCTGTCAAAACTTAAGATCAACATAAGAGTGAAGCAGGAAACCACATTCAAGACCTCGGCAGAGTGCAGAATGAGTATGTCCCTTTAAATAACAGTTCTGTAGAAAATAAGGGAATGATGGGAGCAAAGACAGCATGAGCTCTTTAAAACGTGACAGCCTGAACACTGAGCAAAGGGGAAATGGCGCTGATGGAACTACCTAAGAAGTACCTTTTACAGGGCATGTTTTGTTGACCTAATTTTATGATTTAAAAATAGAAATTCACAAAGCCCTCCTTACCTCTGTGAATAAAATGCCTTTAATACCTCTGCACTCACACATGGTAATGGTAATTTTATAAGGTTGGTAGCCAACATGCAGTGTATTTTTAAGTCATTGAGAAAAAAAGAGCACAGTGCTTTTAAATATCAACTTTATAAGAGTCATTTTCATGATTACTATGAACAATTATGCTAGGAAATTACATGACCATCATTGCAGTTTTAAAACAAATACCACGTTTTTCTTATATGCAGAAACTAGGTCTAAAATTTATTGTATGTATAAGCGTGTGTGTATATGTCCATGTGTATTAGGAAAGAAATGATGAGAGAAGGAAGAGATCTTACAGTAGGGGAGAAAGGAGGATTACGGAATACATACAATAAGAAGATAAAAGAGAGTACCGACTGGAGGGAGAGAAGAGACTGGCCAGAAGAAATGCAGGCATGTGTTTAAAAAAAAGTATAATGACAAATATAGATGAAGATGTCACTATGAAACTCAAGACTCTGTACACTGACCTAAAAAAATTAAGTTAAAAACATATACTTACTGTCCATAGAAGTTTCTGGTACTTAATCAATAAGTGCATGACATTTGCTGTCCCAGCAGCCATTTCAAACTCTCGCTGTTCACTGGACTTCAAACCCAGTGTATGGCACATGAAGAGGTTCGGGGCCATGACCATGGCGACATTCACAACTGTCATTTTATTCTTCTCTTTATTATCAATGAGTCTTTGGAGAAATTCAAGCAAGGCCTAGAATAGAAATGACCGAGATTCTGTCATACATGGAGATAAGAGATGAAGGCACTGTAGCATATACGATTTTTAAGACATTTTTAAAATGATGTTATTTAACTCTAAATGCCTTTTGAAAAAGTCATATGGAAACCACCTATTATGTAATCTTCCTAAATAGATTCATAACATAAAAAGAGTTTAAATGGAGTTACTTTGAAGGGGACAATACCCCTGCTTAACATCACAGGCTAACAAATGAAAAGCCCAGGGCCAGGGATGAGCTACCTCTTTTGGAGTGGGCTACCTCTTTTGGAGTTGTTTCTCCAACAGCTATTTCTATTATTTTTGATCACCCTTCAGAATTTAACAGTAGGGCCCTGTTGCTGAAGACACCACATTCTTGACTCATAATCACGGAGAAATCAAGATAGTCGTGATCTCAAAGCTACATCCATCCCTACTTGCTAGTTTTCATGGTGCTGAAAGATGCTATGTATGCTACCAGAAGACAAAGGTAAACATCAATCTTATCCAGTCATGAACTCTGTGAATTATAATAATGACTGACCCAACAAGACACGCCCACTGGTGCAGTAGTGGCGCAAATGTCATGGGAATAACCAAGCACTTTCTGATTAGATTTAAAACCTACTCCACAAGAAGGAAACTATACTTGTCACCATAATCTGGGCCAAGAACCTATGCTTACACAGATCATAGACCCTAGGGAAGAACTTACTACTATTATTGTGCTAAGTGGAAATAGTATTAAACCAACTCCTAATGATTTATTGCTATACCTATAGATCAGTGCCACTCTTAATCCTCATCAGAAAGGCTTATTCTTGAGATGGCAATTAATGCAGAGGCCCACAACTGACCAAAATGTAGAGATGGCAACTGATACAGAGACCCACAATTGGCCAAGGTGCAGAGAATAAGAGACTACAGAGTACTCAGCCCTAAATTATACATCTATATCATATGTCTTCCCTCAAGGCTGAAGTATCATGAGGGAATAGTGGACAGAAGGATTGTGAGAGCCAGAGGTGACAGATGAATATAAAGAAACAATGTTTACCAGATACAGTAGTGCAATTGCACGTATGAAGTCACAGTGGTTGCCACTACCTACACAAGCATAAGCCAGTCTAAACTCCAGCATGGAGAGAGAAGGAACACAGTGTCTCGTGCCTAACAAAAGAGCTAGTCGCATTTGACAGCAGCTAGGAGGAGTACCTGGGCTACACAAACAGGATTCAATGGTCTTAAAAGAAAAGAGAGAGGGAAAAAAGAAGAAGAAGAACATGAAGTTGGGTGGGGAGGGAGGTGAGGGTGGATCTTGGAGGAGCTCGGGGGAGGTGTTGAATTAATCAAAATACACTGTTAGAAATTATCAAAAAATTAATGAAATTGTTAATTATCAAAGAATTAGTACGAGTATTATTTAAAACAAAAACAGTAAGGAAAGATATTTTTGCTTTGATCCATCTCATCAGGAAAGAAGATGTGCCTTCAGGCCTGTCAATCATCAGAACCTACATGATGGAGGGAAACAACCAACTCTAGAATTTGTTCTCTGAACTTCACATGCATGCCTTGACACATGTGCATAAAATATAAACACACAAATGAACAAATGTCAAACATATTTAAAAAAACATAGCTCAGATGGTAAAGGCTAGGCAAGCCTGAAGACCCAAGTTTGATTCCTAGAACCCATGTACAAAGTTAGGTTAGATAGTGTGGGTCTGGAGAAACAGAAACTGGCTTATTCACCAACCTGCCAATCCTAATCCAGTCATCCATAGGTGTCAGTGAGACACCCTCTCTCAAAGATAATTGGTTCCTTGGAATGACACCCAAGGTTGACCTCTGGCCTACACACACACACACACACACACACAAACACAAACACAAGCATGCATGCACACACACATATGTGAGATAACCACCTATCTATATCTAACAGGCCTTGTCACTAAAACTCCTCAGAGAGATTGATGAAGCCCATAATGGTGCTTTGCTTTCCCAAGACCATGGCACTGGGCAGTAAGGCAGAGAGCGCATTTGACACGGCAGAGAGATGTGTAGCAATCCAGGCCTCTAAACGTACAGGAACCTCAGAGCACTGAAAAATAGTTTAAAATAACACATAAACATTGACATGTTTCAGAAAGTGCTAATCCTTTCACCTCAAGGGAGGAAGGAGAGGTATCGGAAAGGGAAGGATATAAAATGAAAAGGGGGAAAATCTTTGAGAAAGTACACCCTACCTTACTTTCATCCTCACTAGGGGACCCCATAGCCTGCTGGCACAAAACCTAAACAAAATGAGCTTTCTTGTAAAGGAAAAAAAAAAAGGAGCTACCAAGAAATACCAAAGAAAAGAGAGGTTTTTAAAAAGTGAGGGAATGAATGAACTTGAACTTTGAAGACTAGGTTAGGTTTTGCTCAGCATCAATGTTCCCACTTTCACTTCTACAAACTCTGAGCTGTCAGGCCCCCAAAGCCACCAACAGCTGAGTCACCCTTCTCCGACAAGGCCTATGTTCTTTTGCTTTTTTTTTTTTGTTTTCAGTTGATTTTCTCAAGAATAACACTAACTACATGTGTGTTTGATGTTCTCCATGAACGAGGCAGCATAGTAGACATTTTAGGGAGCATCATTTTAATCCTCATGAGAGGCTGACACTATAGCTGCCCGAGTTTGCAGATGACGAAGTGATGTCTTACAGAGCATTACTGGAGGGCACATAACTAGCAGGTGCTGTGGACGAATTTAATCCCAGGTCTCTATGGCTTTTGTATCTGAACCCTTAACTGTACAAGGAATCACATTTTCATAGTCAGCCTAAGATCCCTACCTGAAGAAGTCAAAATAGGCTAGAACAAAATGGAAGGAACAAAGCCAAATCAAACTGGCCTTTTTAATAAGATTTGAGGGCAGAAACAAAAATAAAAATGCAAAAAACGAAACAAAACCAGTCTCTAGTGCTAACAGGTTGATCTTGTATCAGGTTTAGTTGCAGTATAGACCTCAGATATCTGAAGCAAACTAAAGGCTTAATATCTAACAGTAAAATTTATGTATCTAATATCTGGTACAGTGCTTAGAAAGCTAAATTGTAATCCAAGCATCGTGCTGCATTGAAGCAACATGTTCACAAATGAGGACAAAAGATTAATTGAAGTTTAGGAAAAAATATTTAATTTCATTCCACAGAGACCAGAATGGTTTCTCGGGGGCCAGTGTATCTCTCTCTTTATGAGCATAAATTACAAAGATTAGATAATTATTTTAATTGTGCTGTGCATATGCAATAGGAGTGTTCAAAATATTACTAGAGGAATGCCAGAGAGAAAAAGGAGGGAGAGGAAAAGGGAGGGGAAGGAAGAGATGGAGGGTGGGACAGAGTAGATAAGTTAGTAAGATGCTGGCTCAGCCTTGACAAAGCTACACTGAGGAATGGATGGGCCATTTAGAGCAGCTATGAACCATACAAAGAGCCTGGTGTAAGAAGACTGAGCGCTTATAAATGGTGAGGCCAGGATAGTAGCTACTCATTAGCTATGAGCAGTCATTGGATATCTGTTTTCAACACCTCTGTAAAAATTTGTCTCTATGTAAAATGGAAATACAACTCTCCTAGTCTTCAAAGACTGTGACAATATATATAACATGGTTTAAAAATTAAATTATATTAATTGCAAAAGACGGAGCCAGAGAGATGGCTCAGCCCTTAAGGAGATTTGTTCTTACAGAGGGCTTGAGTTTGATTCCCAGCACCCATATGGGGGTGGCTCACAATCACCTGTAACTCAAGCCCTCTTCTGGCCTCTACAGGTGCTCATACTGTGCCCTCCCACACATAAATAAAAATAAACCTATTTAAAGGGGGGTGGGGAGCTGGGCAGGTGGCTCAGTGGTTAAGAGAAGTCACTGTTCTTGCAAACCAGAGTTCAGTTCCTTGCAAACCAGAGTTCAGTTCCTAGAACCCATGTTGGACAGCTCACAACTGCCTATAACTCCAGCTCGGTGGGGATCTGATACTCTCTTCTGGACCTTGAAAGTACTACATAGGCGTGTGCGCATGAGCACACACACACACACACACACACACACACACAGAGAGAGAGAGAGAGAGAGAGAGAGAGAATGAGCAGTAACAGAAACAGATTAATATTCTTCTGAATCATACATTGAAATTTTTTACTGTCTTTTTTTTTTCAAAGGTTTATAATTAACCCCTTCTTACCACATGATAAACTTTTGTTTATTTTCAAGGTCATGGCCTTACTCTGCATATGTGCCAAGGCTGGCCTCAAACTCACCACCTTCACTTCTTAGCCTCCTTTGGGCTAGGATTATGGGCATGCCCTACTATCTTAGTTACTTTTCTATGCCCATGATAAGAAATCATGACCAAGGCAATTTATAGAAGAGTTTATGTGGGGCTTACAGTTCAAAGGGTGAGTCCATGACCATCATGGTAGGCATCATGGCATCAGAGAGTAGGGAACAGGCAGCAAGCATGGCATTGAGGCAGTAGCTGAGAGCTTATATCTTGATCCACAAGTGGAAGGCAAAGAACCCTCCAAATCTGCCCTTAGTGACACACCTCCTCCAATAAGGCCACACCGTCTAATCCTTCCCAAACTGTTCTACCAACTGGGGATCAAGTAATCAAACAATGAGCCTATGGAAGACTCCTGATTCAAACCACAATGCCTAGCAACACTAGCTTAAATATTTGCAGCTAAGGAAAATTAACCAGTGTGAAATTCACACCGAACCTAAGAACCTCCAATGACACTACGACTAAGAGCATTAAATCAGACGGGTGAGTACTTTACCAAATTACTTCTGTATAATTATACAAATCAGAACTTCCAGCCCTTAGAGAAGTAACAATGTTAACAAATATTTCAGCTGGCCATTGCAACTGATTTCAAACTCTACCACTTCTAACTGTAAACACCTGTCATGTCTTCAGGAAATAATGCGTCATACCTGATGATTGCTAGCACTTGCATTTTAAATGCCTGTTTTTTGCTTGATTGTACATGCTCACTACAGAACACTGGGAAAACATAGAAAAATGGGAAGAAGGAAACACAGAAAAAAGTCCATATTTTCTATTAATCAATAAACTTTAATCATCTGCTCTTCCAGAAGGACTATTATTGTGAAAATTGGAAAAGCCAAGCTTAGACCTAGCAGTGGTGGTGCATGGTGCTGGGGGTGGGGGTGGGGGTGGGGGAAATATGTCTTAAATTCGGGCCCAGCTAGGGCTGCTTGCCAAGTCACATCTCAAAACCAAAACTGCACCAGGGAGATGGCTCAGAGGGTAAGCCACTGCTACACAAACTTGAGAACCAGAGTTTGGATCCTCAGAGCCCACTGAAACGTTAGGTGGGTGTTGCAACCCACCTGTAACCCCACACATGGGAGGGAGGCAGAGGGTGGGGATCCTGGGGACTCATTAGATAGCTCAATCAGAAGGTTCTAGGTTCCATTAAGACACCCCCTCTCAAGCCTAGAGCAGTTAATGGCTCTTGCCACTCCTGCAGAGGACCTGTTGGCAACACAAATGTCAGCTGGCTCAGGACCATCTGTTATTCTAGCTCTCTACTGGCCTCTGCAAGCACTGCAGGCATTCTCAGGCACAAACCGGCATACAGGTACACACATACACAAAATTAAAGATAAATAACTATTTTTTTTAAAGAGAGACCCTGCCTCAATATATGAGGCAGAATGCAAACAAAGAAAACACCNTATGTTCACCTGGGACCACCACACACACACATTTAGGTGCACACACAACTGTACAAACATGTATGCCCACACACAAATATGAACACTCTCAAAAAGACACAGATGCAACAAAACAACCTAGGGGCTAGAGAGGTAGCTTAGCCGTTAAGAGCATGTGTTATTGTTGCACGAGACCAGCATTCAATTCCCAGCATTCACATGGGGAGACTCAAAAGCACATATACTTCCAGCTCCAAGGGATCTGGTGCCCTCTTCTGGCTACCATGGGCACCTCCTGCACAAACATAGTGCACATACATAGAAGAAGGCATGCAGATACATAAATAAAGTAAATAAACCCTCTTTAAAACCCTTAGCAATATTAATAAAATTAGCAACCTATTTTACCTAGGAAAGGTAAAAGGCTGCTTCTCATATCTGTCCTTAAAAGCACTTTCCCATTTTAGATGTGCATTGCTGTTTCCAAAACAAGCATCATACTGTTTTTCCACAAATAATGAAAAATTACTCTGCGTTGTTCTAAGGGAATATTTAGTGTAAATTAACCAGCTGACCTTCAGTGTGTCTCTGTTTGCATCAGGTAGAAGGATGACAAGGAGGTTCAAAGCCTGCAATTGTTCCTTTTTGGTTGGAAGATCTGTAGATAGATGAAAGAAATCTGAAAACTTTAGGGAACACTTTGCTTTCTTTTTCCAGTTTTAAAGAAAAAAAAAAAGCAATTTGGTGTAAATGTTACAGTGAAATGTAAGACATGGTGACTGAGCAGCCAGCCTCACCGAGGGTGTTTGTTGGAGATCAGTAGAAGCAGCTGCTCAGAGCACCCTTGGTCCTAGGATGCGAACTTCCAACTGGGATCACGGGATGAGCAGCCTTAAGTTTGCAGACATACAACACTGATTTGGAAATCATTCTAACTTCCACATGGTTATTCTCCTCCAATGGAAACCTGGAGAAGACTGGACTGTCCAGGATATGCCACCTAGGGCAGGGTGCTTCCTTAACACTGGAGTTTCTCTCTTTTAATGTCAAGGAAACAAAATACAAGAGGAGAGCCTTGACAGGCATAGAAAAAGTGGAGCCTGGAATATAATAGGTGTCCAATAAATGCTTATGGCATGGATGAGGAATCAATCTGCAAGAGAAGCTTCTAGGAGGTATACATTATTATTATTATCATTGGCATCTAATATTCCCAGAGATTTAGAGTATCATCAGCACTGCTTTGCCAGCCAGCAACAAATTTGGTCCCTACCCGGGAAATGTATTCAGAATAATGCAACTTAATCATTACAAATATTTTTAACAAAAGATGCTTTTTTGTTGTTCAGAGGAGATACTTTAAATAGTGGTTTTCTTATCATCTTTATGGCTTTTGAAAGAAAAAAATGTTATGACACAAGATAACTTAGGCATTCACCCCCAAATTGCACACCTAAAGAATAGTACACAACCATGCAAATGGGATGCTACCTCTCTGTCATTATTAATAATGCACTCATTCACCCACAAAGTGGGTGGTTTGGAAAACGAAGATATGACTAGTTGAACATCATTACCGTACTGTTTCCTTTCCTGATGGTCCCTAGGAGAAAATGGAACAATCAGCGCAGTATATAAACTTTATAAGATCTCTGTGTTCCCTGGAAAGGAATCAAGATTGATTACTTATCTTAATTTGGAGTTTTCCAGAACCACAAAATGGCAACACACTAGAATCTTGTGGTCCTCTACTAATGAGGCAGCAAAGCACTAGGGACTCATATCCCTACACAATTCCAGGATTTAAGTTTTTAGGAAATGGTCATAGATACTATGATATCTCCTTGTACTCTTATAACTGGTAATTCACAGCTTCTCCAGTGTATGCTGCTTTCAACACTTGGCAAGAAAACTGCATCAGAGATCTGTGACTCACACAATTAAGGGAGAAACTTGAAATTTCCAGATTTTAACTCTAGATGTATTGTGTTCTTAAAGGCCATCCACCTAATCTTTACCTGAGGAGAACATTCTGGTATGTTTATTTATGGAAGGAAAGTGGTGTGTGGCATTTGAGCAACCCTTGACGTCCAGGAAACAACACATCTAACCAAAAACATCTGGTCATGTGCCCTATGATGCCAATGGTCACTGAAAGGATAAGTGTGAGTGTTACCCACTCCCAGGCTACTTCCAGATGGAAACCACTTACTCTGGACAGCCTGGAAGGCTTTGAGATACTCCACACTCAGCAGTGGCTGGGGCAGTTCTCTGAGAAAGAGCTTCAGCAGGCTGGCTGCGTCATGCTGCTTGACACTCTCCCAGTTGAAAGTCCCTTCATAAAACTTCGCTTCTAGTTCTTGGCAAAGATTCTGAATGGCACAAGGGGAGAAAGAAATTAGCAGCAAGCACATTTGTTTCCCGATTGAGAATATGATATATTTTCTACCTTATAAGAATTCTAATCTGTAAAGTGTCAGAATAGTAGAAGTCAACATTTCTCTGTTACTCAGAAAAATGCCGTACCCAACCTTGACTGTCCTTAAGTGGAGAAATTATGCCCAAGGTTAAGAAAAAAGTTTAAACATTTTCACACACTTTAATTAGCAAAGGTTTAATTAAAAGATCAATTAAAATCACTTTCCATTGGGCATGTCACCTAGACCCTACAATTTGTCATTATATTAAAACAGACCATTTAAAATTCAAGATGATGTTTTTGAGCTACTTAGAGGTATATTACATAACAAAACACATAAATCCATCCCTGGGCAAGCAAAAGGTTCCCTCTAATTTGTTACCTCTGGGAAATGCAAAAATCAAACCCTATAGATAAGTGTCAAAAAATATATATAAAGATACCTACCTTCCCTACACCACCATCCTGCTGCTAGCCTGGGTTAACATTTGCAGTCCGTGTAGAATCAGGATACTGATGTCATCCATTTCAAACACTTCATGAGATGTTCCAACTCAACTACTCCTACTACTCCTACTATTCCTAACTACTACTGAATCAAGTTAGTTTCATAAGTACTATTTTTCTGGATTCATTTTTAATGTAGCATAAGCCCTATTCTGTCAGAAACCCTTCTAAGTTTCTATTACTGGAACCACTTTCTCAAAGGATGCTTTTGGTTTATGTTTCCTTTGTTCGGTTTCTTTTGCTATGGTGCTGGGGATGGGACCCTATGTCCCCTGTGTGCTAGGAAAGTGTTCCACGACTGAGCTACATCCTCTGTTGTTCTTCTGCTCAAAGAGTGAATTTATCACATTTTCTCCCGACAAAACCCTCATC
>LZPO01027536.1:119972-136265 GCA_001675575.1 Neotoma lepida | reverse complement strand
ATAAACCCAGAGTGCTGGGGTGGGGGGGCGCTTGACATTATCATGACAAGGAAAACAAGATGATTATAGCCATTTAACATTAAAAATATAAGAAAAACTCAAACTATTTAAAATCTAAGAAAAGCCAGGCATGGTGGCTCACACCTTTAATCTCAGCCCAAGAGGCAGAGATAATTGGATCTCAGTGAATGGGAGGCCAGCCTGGTCTATATTGCAAGTCCCAGAACAACTGGGGTTACATATGGAGACCATGTCTCAAATAATAATAATAATAATAATAATAATAATAATAATAATAATACCACCTAAGAAAAATATGAGTACATAGACTCATGCCCATTGTTCTTCATCATCTGTGAATTCAATTTAACTTTGGAGATGTGTCAAACAGTCAAAGGTACATTCCTACACATAAAACTTAAATGTGGTTTTCCCTAGCATATAGTTTCCTACTGAGCAACTGGCAAGTTGCTTCTGTCTTGAAACACAGACTGAAAGATGTTATTTTTTTTTAATTTATTTGTTTTTATTTTATGAGCATTGGTGCTTTGGCTGCATGTATGTCCATGTGAGGGTGTCAGGTCTTAGAGTTACAGACAGTTGTGAACTGCCACGTGGGTGCTGGGAATTGAACCTGGGTCTTCTAGAAGAGCAGTCAGTACTCTAAATCACCAAGCCATCTCTCCAGCCCCAAGATGGTATTTTTTAATTATTACAAATAATATAGGTTTTGATCATAATGTATTGAGAAAAGAATGGGAGGAAAATAAATGAGAAATCAGATTACCTGACTATGACTTTCTTTTATCAATCTGAAAAATATTAAATTAAGAAAAGTATCCAAGCCTGGTACAGTGACACACACATGTGATTCCAGCTGTTAGAAAGCTGATGGAGGNGNGTTACAAGTTCAAGATAATCCTGGTCTACATAGTGAGACCCTGTTTAAGAAGAGCACTGAAGTCAGGCCCCAGATTGCTGTGGAATAATCTTTTGTATACTATGAATATGTATTACTCTCATTGGCTAATAAAGAGCCTATAGTTAGGCTATAGTTATGGCCTATAGTTAGGCAGGATTTTTGGGGAGAAAGGACCCTGGGAGGAGGAAGAACAGAGTCGTGGGAGTCTCAGGAGTCTCAAGGAGATGCAGAGGAGCAGGAGATGAACATACTATACTGAGATAAGGTACCAAGCCACGTGGTAGGACATAAATAAATACATGGGTGAATTAAAGTTGTAAGAGCTAGTTAGTAACAAGCCTAAGCTATCATCTGAGCATTTATAATTAACATTAAGTCTCTATGTGGTTATTTGGGCACCAGCCGGTGTGACAGAGCTGACCAGCAGTCCTGATGAAAAACTCCGCCTACACCAGATTACTATTGGTAGATTATTTTTAAAGCAACATTGTAGCAAAAGAGAAAACCCTATTTATAGAGTTACTTAACTCAGCAGTTCAGTAGAAGCAAGTTAAGGATGTCTGTGCTAGTGGATCACAGAACTGATTATGACTTGATCTTTTTGGCATTTATATATATCCACTGGTACACCAAAATATACATACAAGTTAATGGATAGCATAGAAAGAAAGCCACAGTTTTGATAACAAAATCTGTCATCACAAATACGGTGACTTCTTTAATTTAAAAGATTAAAGGAGTTAATAAAAAAANTAAGAAAAATATTTTAAAAGTGAAGTATTTCATGTTTCCTCCAGAATATCAAGTATAGTAGTGAAGTGTATATAAAATACCATTGGGAAGAGATGTAAGAAAAAAAATGCATTAAATACCAGAAAGAAGCAAATCAAGGAGCTGAAAATGCTAATGCTGTCTTCCAGCATCGAAATCTGCACCCTTTCATCAGCAAAGCATGCTGTGTTGCCTCCGATCTNGATACTGTGCTGAAGGATACAGGACCAGGTCTACCAGAGGTCTAAAAACCACTCGCATGGGTTGCTTATGCACATCTGTGGTGTAGAAATGTATTGACTGGAAACTGCAAATCAATATAGTTCTAACAAATCCAGCTTCTTAACGAATGGAAAAACAGAATCACTGCAAAGTAGAGAGCTTGCTGTCACCATCCACACTTCTTAGAAACCAAATAACNATGATGCTAGTATATTATGGAGGGAATTAAAATCAGTGTGTATGATTTTAAAGAGCAAGTCTAACTCACCGAATCTCCAATGGAATAGGCTTAGCCATCATTACAAAGTGAGTTTGCTCACAACACTTGTACCAAGTAACTGGACTCTTACATCTGCTACAGTCTAGTAACCTTCAAGTTCAAAGGCAACCAGTGCGACTACTTAGGGACTGTTCCCTTTCTTTCTGGAAAATAAATTATTATTTTCTACTAATATATATACAGTTTAGCCATTACCATCAGGCTCTTTGACAACAACGGCCTCTTGACCTTGGCGATTTTCATTAGACTTCTTGATATTTTCTAGTTCCGTCCAATAGTCCTCCATCGATACTTCATCCAAAGAATCCTGGGAATTTGATCGATCAAATGGAGGCCTCTCCGTAATTTTGGTGGAACTTTCTTGGTTCATGGTGTACTGGCCGTATCTGCGACTATAAATATAGAACAAAATATGATTCATTTCAGCATGAGAAACTAGCATCATTTCCAAAACACCACAGCACTGAGCTGGGATATCTGGAAACTAGTGAAGTTCACCCTTGTTTTGTTAACTTGGGTATATTGTGGTCAGTAACACCAGAAGGGAAACAGTTTGATGATTCATCTGACTTTCAGGCTCTACAGAAAAGAATGACAAATAATAAGGAGCAACTACTAACTTACCCTTTCGCTTAGATTCATTTAAATCTGAAATTTTGGCNGGGCAGTGGTGGCGCACACCTTTAATTCCAGCGCTTGGGAGACAGAGGCAGGTGGATCTCTGTGAGTTTGAAGCCAGCCTGGTCTACAAAGTGAATTCCAGGAGAGGCTCCAAAAGCTACACAGAGAAACCCTGTCTTGAAAAAAAAATCTGAAATTTTGTATTTAGAAAGCAATACAGTGAGCCTAGATTTTTGGCTATTCACAAATAAATTGGGAATAAATTTTATAAACGCATTAATTTATATCAATTACATGTATATACCAAACTCAAATTATAGCCAATCACTCCCATCAGTGAATAAAGTGTGAATTTCAATTTCTAACTTATTTTTGATGCTGAAATATATAGAAGTTAATTTATGAAATTTTCTGTTCTAGTCTACTGAAGAAAGCACTTTTAAAACTTATGAATGGACTCATGACATACATATAAATAATTTCTAATGTGACTAAATGCTTATTTATTGGAAATTCTGAATAACTTGAAATTGCCTCAAAGAGTTATTGTTATTTATGACGAAAAAGATAAATTGAATGAGACTTGTTTTCACTACATTTATTTATTATGGGCAGAGAGGGCTCACGAGTCATGGAGAGTGTGCGGAAGTCAGAGGACAGCTCGGGAGAATCAGTTCTGTCTTTCTATGGTGTAGGTCCCAGAGACTGAACTCTGGTCGCCATGCTTGTCAGCAAGTGCCTTTACCGCTGACTGCCTTATCAGCCCTTGAATGAGATTTTTATGACTTCATTTCCATGATAGTCCTATCCCACCTACTTCTGAAATTGAATTTGGAGAATTTACAATAAAAAACCTATATAAAACAGGACTTTTTATTTTTATTATTTACAGATAGAAAGCAAACAGCACCTCAGTACCTCAAAGAGGTACATTTTCATTTCTGGTGCCTTTGCTTCATATAAAATAATTTTCTTTTTATAGAGTACAATTTGAGTGGGGATAATCATTGGCAGAAGAGTTTTATTATTCTAATTTCAAAATGCTTTTTTTATCTCCCAAAGACTACTAAGAAGCAATACTTGCTAGGCCGGTTTTATTTCCAGTACATATTGAAAATAAAGAGAAACATAATAATAAAATTCTTTAGTATTCCGTGAGTGATAGTCTCATGTTTGAACTGGTCTTTCTGATATTTAAAAGCATAGGATCCTAATACTGTGTGAAGGAGCAGGTCCCTAAACTCTGGCCAGTCTAGCCAGCTGAATTCTAAATGGTTTGTTAACACAAAAAAAGTCAAAGAATTTGTGAAGAAATGGAGCATAACCAGTTAACTATGATGTGCTACTGGGCAAGTTTTATTTGTTATGGCNGGTTCTTTAGATCCTAAGCACTTTATTAATGCTGCTTGTGAGACTCAAAAGAAGAATCATTAAAATCTCTTTGGAGTAGGGCATGGAACCCTACCCTACTAACATCAATATTCAGTAGACCAAGCTAGCAGGATCACAAATTCAAGACCACCTTGGGTTGTGGAGTGAGAGTCTCTACCCCACAAATAATACCTCTTTTCCTATCAGCAGCCTTGGAGTGGTGATGGGATGGGTGGACTTCAGGAGCAGGGTTAACAAGAGGAAGTGGCGGGAATGCTTGGGAATCTCTTTCATCCTATCTCCATTGCCGTCCTCCTCCATCCTTAACTCAAGGGCTACTTCCTCCCTTCTAGTCCCACTCACCCTGTTTATGTCACTGTGTACGTAACTCCCAAGCCAGGTGACTAGCCCCATTTATCACTGTATAGATATGATTGTCACTGTAGCATTTTCAGTCTTGATTTACACATCATTCAGAAAAGTCATCCTTCTCATAAACNCTTACAGTTCCAGGGTCAGAAGCATCGTTCACNGTTGTGTGGTCCCGCCTCCTTTCTCANCCTGTCTGGATGGCTAAGGTGGATTCACTGTGTTCCCCATGCATTTTTACNGTTGTTTATTTCATCGTGTTAACTATGCCGGCATCGCGTCTTTGCTCATGTTTTTCCCTCATTAGAGTATAAAATTGGCTGCCATTTTCTTGTTTTCTACCTCTAGCTCTATGGTCCCTGTTTGAGACGACAATATGACCTGTGAATTGTGAGAAGCATAATAACTAATAATACCAAATAATTTGGTTTATCTGCACACAGGAAAGTAGTGCAGCTGAATAGAAGGGCATTAAGCCTCTCACTCCTGCAGGAATGTGTTTATTCTGGCAAGAAATTTCCAGTAAATTCCCATTAAGATAACATGTGCAGAAAAATTCGAGGGCACTGAGTCACAGCGTTGTTACATAAACGTGTCTTCTCTGTCAAGTCCTCCTTCAAAACATGCATACAGCACCACTCTTATAGCTCAGTGCTGATGAAATGACTCAATATTGTGACTTTGCTAGGATTTCGGTGCTGAGTCAATTTGTGATAACTTGAAAATCACTAAATCATAGGCCTTTTCCATTTTTTTTCTTTTTCTTTCCCTTTCATATCACTGGTAAGTATTGTTGGACCATATCTTCCATTTTAAATATCAGAGTAAGGAACGGGAGTCAGCAAATGTTTAGTAATAAACTACTCTTTGCTGAATTCTGTCAACCTATTTTTTTTCTTTTAAAGCAAACATTTCAATTGAGGTCAGTTAATATGCTGTATCATTTTTTTCTTTTGAGAACATACTTAACTTTTGTGCTTTAGACAGGCAAGAGCTAACAGTCTAGAATCTTCCTAAGACTGCCCTGGTAAGTGGCCAGTTACCCTGTTTCTTCCTTTTGATTTTGAGGACTATGTCTTTTCTATTAACACTCATTCTGAAAACTGAGTTCAAACTCATAAAGCACCATCTGCTGGGTGTTATGAAGTAGAGCTGAAAGAGAATTATTTCCACATGATCTCAGCCAGCACACTGTGGTAAAATCAAGGAAACACAGACTATATCACAGGCAGCTACCAACTGCCCTCAGGACCCCCTGTCAAACAACTATCCAAGTTCTTTTCTCTGCCTCCAGTAGCCTCTGCGCTGGTCATCCTAGAGCNATGCTTCAAGCATCCTGCATCTCTCTCCTCCGGTAACTATAATAACCAAACTGAAAATAGTTCTCTCAGAGAAATTGTCTGGCAGTTACTCCCAGCCTGCTGTGCACACATCATGCTCTTTCTAATGCATGCGCTGTCCCTTTGCCTTTCTTCATGGCCACCAAAATCACCAAGAAATACTCATTTCATAGACTCTTAAGGGCCTCCCTCTATGTCTTCTATGCTTATAAAGATAATTAGACCTTTATTTTACTGTATTTTACCCAGCTCTAACTTATCTCATTTTGCTATAATAATTTTTCTAGCTGATCAGAAAATTAAAAACGTATCCATACTCTTCAAGGTATCAGAAACACCTGTTTTTGCTTTTGCAACTCTGGAGAGCTCACCNTGGTGCTGAGGACAAGAGAAAGCTGGCAGGCTGACCAACCCTGTAACTACCCAGGCCCAGAACCAGGATTATGAGTTGCCCACCTCAACATCCATCCCACTCATGATCTTCAGGAGCATGTAAAGGGGCCAGTTCTGAAGACCCAAAGCTGCAAGATCTCCACAACACAGGGCAACAAGATATCCAAGAGGAGTCCCAGTGAGAGCCCAGCATCAATAGTGTAGCATAAATCAAAGGCCTCAGACCAGACCAATGACTCTTTGCAATGAACACTTTCAAATAAAGATATATGAACAAAAGAATATACTGTGTGACTCACTGTGTCACACACTACAGATTCTATGATGAGATTTTTCCTTTTTTCCATTTTTTTTTCTTTTTTCCTCTTCAGTTTTATTTTGTTTTGGGGGGGCATTGCAAGGGCAGAGGGTGAATACACAGGGATGGGGAAACGAATGGGATCTAGATGCATGATATGAAAGACACACAGAATAAGTAAAAAGAAACTTTAACAAATCGAGATGAGCAGCACTGTTCTGTTCGTGGAATGGCCTTTAATGTCCAGCTTCCCAGAGGCATCCGGATGCTCACATCTGCTGCTGCAGGCAATCTCTGGCTATATCCCACATGTTCTGAGATCCCCCACTATGTTCTCATGACAGAACGGGAACCAAAGAAGCAAAGAGAATCCTAGTGACACTAGGAAAACAGTTTCGATTGCTAGTTCCCTGAAAAGATTCTTAGATTCTCTCATGTTCCCAACCACACCCTGAAAACCACTGCTCTTCCACTTCTCAAATACACTCCTAATGGATCTGAAAAGGTGGCATCTTATTCAGGGGGCAGTGTTCCAGAAATCCCTACTGAGAGAAGCAGGAATGCTTTCCTGGTGCCTCTTGACCTACTTCTTTGTTTGTTTTCATTTAGTTTTGGAGGCTTTCATAAAAAACTGGGATGTATTCCAATAGTATCTTCATATTGATATTATAATGACAAAGAATAAAAATATCATTTAAAAGCCCCACCTTTCCAATGTCCTTAATCATTCACTCATATGGGTGAGCAACTTTCCCCTTTGGCAGGGTGTTTAACGATATGTATTTATTTCTTGCCCCTTGGTCATCCACGGTCTCTTTCTAAAGTCACCACAAGGCAGATTTATTTGTAACTATAGGATGTGAACTGGAATGCATATTTAGTAATCTGGTCCAATTTTTAATTTTTGTACTCTACCTCCTTAAGGCTTAGAAAACAATACTTCAAAGTATGGTTTGGGCAAGCTTTTGAATTAAAAGAAAGTGGAAAGCCTTAGGAGCTTCCTCTGAAGCAAGGGCTATCTAATTTTCTCTTCTTTCTTCTGCCCCAAAGCACACAAAGACTCTCTCACATCCTCTTCTCTGACAGAATAAACATCTTCTCAATGAAATACAACCTCCTGAAGCATCCTCCCTAGGAACCTCACCAAGTAACCAGGCAATGTTAACCAATGGAGAGGAAAATGCACCAACAACCCTCACAATACCCAGATGGGTATGATGATGGAACTATGATGATATGATCTGCAGGATTCTGGAGAAACTTTGTGTATGTAAGGTCAGATTTACACTGACATCCTGCTTCCTTAACTGGTAACTGCCACCCCCAGAGCTGAGAGCAACTTGGTCCCAATCTGTGGTCTGCTCTTTGGGACTCATTCATTTCTACTAAAACTCATTTATCATCCCCTGAAGGTGTCAACCATTCCCTGCTCTCTTTCTTTCTCCCCTATTAGAGAGTATTTATGTTTCATTCATCTGACCCTCTCTGAGTTGCTTATCTTAGGCCTCTGGTGCACACAAGCACATTAAACACATGTGTAAGCCGTAAGCCCCTTTTCCTGCCCATCTGTCCATCGTCAGTGCATGTCAGAGGATCTTTGGAAGGGGGAGAGAATCGCCCATCCCTTCAGGTCTGCATGCAATACTTCAAGTCTCACTCCTTATTTTGTCCCTTTCAGAGGCAAAGTTTTTGTGACCTTCTGTTTTCTTGAAGTCCTTGGATAACTGACCATGGTATTTCATTTTCTTAAAAAAAAAAAACCTTTCTAAATATGAAAAAAGACTATATCTGCCATCATATTTCTTATCCTATTTTTATTAGTTTTACTCTCATCATCATCATTATTGTGTGTGTACATGTGTATATGTGTGTGTGTGTGTGTGTGTGTGTGTTTCTGTGTACATGTACCCATGCAGGATGCACCATGGCCTGTGTGTGGAGGTCAGAGGACAACTTTTGGATGTTAACTTCTGTTCCTATGAGTTTGAGGGTGGGAGCTGAACTCAGGCCATCAGGCTTATGTAGCAAGGACTTTCATTCTCTGAGCCATTTTGAACNCTTCCTTCCCCCTTTACTTTTATTTCTATACAAGACAAGAAGTAACTAGAGTTGGGGACATAAAACAGAAGAGTCATTTTTATTTTTGTGTATTAGGCTAATTAGAGAAAAAAGTTTCAACTCAGACTACAATATTGTTATCAATCATAATGGTTACATATATTTTATATAAAATAATTTCATATTTATTGAAACATAAGCTTAAAGATAGTATTATAACAGGTTTTCAACCTTTCTCATCCTTTTCTAGATGAGATAACAAGGTCTAGGCACTCAATCTTTCTCCAAGTTAACTCAGCAAAGGGATGAGAAAACTTGGATTAACAGAATCATTCCTTTTTGAGGGATCAGCTAATTATACCAAACAGACTCACAAGGATAGAGCTTGGTTCTGTCTCAACAGTTGCAGTTTTCTGAGCTTATGGTGCATTTAGCTAGGCCAAATTTCTCTTGATGAAACAGTCTAGAGTCAACATCCTTAAATGGCTATTATATTCATTGTGATGGTCCATCTAAGTTGACTGGAAAAGTAATCAATTAAGAGGTAAGGCACTGGGCACAACTGAGAGGAATCTTCTTGAGCAGGTTATTTCAGTGGAAAGGCATACCCTAAATGTGGATGGTACATTTCAGTGGCAGCCAAATCAAAGGAGGCCCTAAGGGGAAAACTTTGCACTCTGCTTTTCACCTGTTTGCCTCTGTGCTGCCTTCCTATGTGTCTGGCAAGGCCATCTACTGTCTTAGATGCTTTTCTATTACTGTGAAGGGATACCATGACCAAGGCAATGTATAGAAGTAAGCCTTTAGTGGGGGCTTATAATTCTAGAGGATGAGTCCATGACCATCATGGTGGGGCACATGGCAGCAGGCATGCAGGTATGGTTCAGGAGCAGTAGAGGAGACTTTACACCTCACCCATAAACACAAGGCAGAAAGAGAATTAACTGGGAATGGAATGTGCTATTGAAACCTCAAATCCAATCCCCCAATGACAATGTCTTCTCCAACAAGGGCACACCTCCTAATCCCCCCCACTACCAATTCAAATATATAACCCTACAGGGGCCATTCTCATTCAAACTAGCTCATCTGCCCTGTTTCCATCTCACTATCAAGTTTATCTATCCAGTGAGTACTGCTGCTTCTGTTGCTGACATCCAAACCCAGTTTCTTTTGCCTTCCAGTGTAGACTGAAGACCACCAGCTCTCTAGGAATCATCCATTTCTTCAGTGCCAGAGTGGAATTGCTGAGACATCCAGCCTCNTGGACTACCAGGTTCACAGCCTCTCTACTATGAAAATGTCCACTGTTACACTAACCTAGATGTTATCATGTAAGCCAGTCTAACAAAACCTCTTTTAATGTATAATCATTCTATTTGTTCAATTCTTTTACAGAACCCTGGTTAATATAGCAATCAAGAGAAAAATGCATTTAAGTCAAACCATACTTCTTTAAAGGGCACTGAAAACCATAGAGGCTAAAAAGCCAAAAACAAAAGCTAAATGCCCATACTTGAACAACCTTGAACAACTGGGCCATGACTACTTAGAACCTGACCCCATAGACGTATGATGCTTTTTACAGACATCTGAAACCTAACTCCTATGACCCACATCATCCTCCCCAAATGTCCAGTCTCAAGAAATACAATCTGTTTTGTGATAAGCACTTCTTAACAAGAGAGTAAGGTGCCCACCTATGTATCTAGGTATGGATCTTGCACAAATAGCCCACAAAATAAAAGCAAGTAACTATTATAGACAAATCTGCCCCTCTCGGTGGCAGGGTCTCTTCTATGCTGCCTCTTTTATGGTGCTTTTCAATAAATTCATTGTGTTTTCATGTCCTTGATAAATTCTGTTTACACCCATTCCTGTCACTGGCCTTCCAAATTCCTTTTCACACAATATGTTTGTGGCCTCTATGAGTGTTCTCTCTCTCTCTCTCTCTCTCTCTCTCTCTCTCTCTCTCTCTCTCTCTCCCCGTCTCCATCTCCGTCTCTGTCTTTGTCTCTTTTTTCTCTGGTAGTGATCAACCAAATGACCTGCGAACAACTGAAGGTCTCTGGCCAGGGCTTCTCTCCAGTGTGACTCAAAGGCCACCTGGACTGGGAACTCTGGGCCACCCTTGTCCTATAGGGTACAAACTAAAGAGTTCCTTTCTGTCCTTTTGCAAAAGCCTTACATCTTGCTCACATCTGAAGGTACCTGGACAAGGCAACTCTTTGATGGAAGCTGAAGACAGTAAATAAAAGAGGACAGACAGCTAACATCTGTAGCATCAGGTGATGCTTTCCTTATTTTATGAATCCCCCCTTACTCCTTGGTACAGTTGACTTGGAAGCACGCTCATGGCTAATTCCTTCTCAAGGAGCCCCACTTCTCCCATTCCTCTCATTTCTCTTTCTTCTCCCAGGAGTTGGAGGGACCAAAGAGTACGTGGCTGGTGCCTCCTGAGTTAAACCTTCTTTGCCAGTGGCTACAACTCAGTGTGCACAGCCATTGTTTGCATGCCTACCATGCCCTTTCCCAGACAGACTTCCTGATCTTGATCTGACAGACTGAGTGACTAAACTTTCACTTCTTTCTGGCAGTGAGTCACTCTTTTTCCCTCATGGCAAACCTATAGCCAAATTCAGTTTATGAGTTCCCTTTTAAGGACAGGTTCAACCTAGCCAGCTGACCAACTGGTCCCAGCAATGGAGGTGATTCTAAAACATAACTGGGTTTCAACGTCATGAGCCANTTTACCTTTATTCTTGGGGAATGCCTAAGAATGTTTGCCTCAGGTCTCTTGCAGACAATTGGGTGACCCATCACCCACAGAGGAAACATTTTGGATGGATGTTGCCCCTTAATTGACCCTCCATTGGTTATACATTCTTCATTTACTCTGACTCATCCCTGGGATGCACTCTTCAAAATTAGCGTAGATGTGTCTTTAGAACCTCTTAAAAGAAGTGGCTTCTTTTCTTTTGCAGCAACATGTGGCCTTGGTACACTCTCATAAGACAAGGAATACTGGCCCCTTAACGTCATGTTGACTGTCACAAGATCATTTTATCTCTTATTGTTAAGGAAAGAACTCCAAGCTTCCTCTATTCAGGTTTTCATGAACTTGTCCCAGGACTTTCCATTGTAGGAAAGATCTGATAAATTCCTTCCTAGACCTTCTGACAATAGTTTGTCTTCCTTAAACAAACCAGCCCCCAATGATAGTCTTGGTGATTCCCCCTTGGATGCATTCAAGTTCCTACTCAACCTAGAGCTCAAGTCCTCTTTCTGTGTCAACAACCTCCCATCCAGCCTTCTGAGAAGCCTCTACCTTTTCCCTTTCTGCTCCTCTCACGCCCTTGGTTCCTCCCTTTGTCTAGGGAACCTTCCCAACTGGCTCTTCCCCTGACCCAGATGGACTCTATCCCTCCCACACTCACTTCGGGACTCTCAGGAAACAACTAGAAGCCACACTCATTCCACAGGAAAACATCCTCCCCTTGTTGATGTGGTTGGTGGAAGGANCTTGGCACCATCTGGACTCACGTCCTTTTCTCTGTGACGCATCTCAAATCTAGTTCATACTAATGTTAACCAGACAAGGTGTCTACCTTCATTAAGGAATGCACAGGTCAGTGACTTTTGACCTAACCTGGCAAGACATTTTGATCATTCTGACCCACCTGCTGTACTCTTAAAGGAGAATCTGAATTTGGCTTTTAGCAGGTTTATAAGCAGTTAATCCGGGCACAGCCAAAGCAGACTCCANTGTAGTTACAAGCTGAGACAGAACTATGCTGGTCATAACAGGCCAGGGGTAGAGAAGGACCTGTCAGAACTACATGATTACCTGTCTCTTAGGAGGAATTAAAAAAAAGCTGTTATCAAAGCTTTTTATCTTATAACAAATTACAAGAGATAACATAAGGACTTCCAGAAAATCCTCCCACAGGATTAAGAAACACTCAAATCTGATTGGCTTGGCTAAGTCCTACTCATGTATCCACTTGCTGTCAGTCAAGCTACAAGGCCCACCCACCCCTCTGATGCTCTTGAAGTTCTCCTTTCTCCTTTTCTGGGCCAAGTAAAACCCAGGCTTAAACACCTCAAGACCCTAATAAAGAGTCATGAATCTTTTTCTTTACCCACATAGTTTTTAGAAGCTTAGCTCATTCTTTTCCCTCCCTCCCCATCCTAAAAGACACAACTCAGAAGACAATCATCTTAAACCCTTTCCTTCTGAGAGAATTCTGAAGCCACTGCTCAGCTAGCTAGCATCGTCACTTCCCTCAAGTTATGTCCTGTTTTCACTCCCTTCCTGCAGCGTCACTGGGCACTGATGCTGGGCCTAGGGTTTCTTTCCATATTCACAATCACTATTGTCGCACCTCCCATCTGTCTTCCTGAAATCACCTTATGGTAACCCTTTTAACCATTGTGACTTTTGGTGTCCTTCCTACTCCTATTCCCACACCTTACAGCCAACTCCCCTATTGCCTTTTCCACAATCTCATCAAATACAACTCAATCTTCACAGAAGACTGCCAGCTTGGCCTGCCCTTAACTCTCCATTGGACTGAAAGCACCTACCCANCCATTTCATTTATGGAGTCGCCATTCACTGTTCAACCTTTATGAATATACATTCCCTGGCTTCTCTACTATGCTGCTTAAGCCTTTTCGGCCTTACGCTTCTTAGCAGATCAGTAGCACCAACCAGGACCCCCATCCCCATACACCTATTCAGCTCCAAAGTGACTCTAGAAGACAAATATTCACACTTTGTTAGTAATTTCATACTGCTGATCTTTCAGGAAATGAAATATAGAGGCAAAAGGCCCCCCNAAAAAGTTAAATTCCCTTATATTAACAGCTAGGCCATAACCACTTGGGGTCAGAACCCAATGACTTCAAGTGCCACATATTAATATCTGGAGCCTGTATTCTAAAGATTCTGGGGCACATTACCTAGATGACCAGTCTCAAGAATTTGCAATAAAATTTGCAGCAATTTGCAGTAAAATATATTACTTGAACCAGATAGTGAGATGCTTACATAGATAGATAGATAGATAGATAGATAGATAGATAGATAGATAGATAGATAGATAGGAAGAAAGAAAGAAAGAAAGAAAGAAAGAAAGAAAGAAAGAAAGAAAGAAAGAAAGAAAGAAAGAAAGAAAGAAAGAAAGAAACGGCCCTTGTACATATTATTGTCCATACATGAGAAAAGACCAAGTAACTACTCCCTTAATTGTTATTTAAAAACAAAACTGTTGTTGGGGGTTTTTACTCTTTTTGGCTCTTTTTGGGGGGCCTGCCACCATGTATTCGGCCTCCCGAATAAATTCACATACGGAGGCTTATTCTTACTTATGAATGCCCGGCCTTAGCTTGGCTGTTTCTTGCCAGTTTTCCTTATCTTAAATTATCCTGTCTACCTTTTGCCTCTGGGCTTTTCCTGTTCTCTTAACTTCTGTAAATCTTACTCTTACTTCATGGCTTGCTATATAGCTGGGTGGCTGGCCCCTGGAGTCTTCCTCCTCTGGCTCCTCAATCTTAGATCTCCAATCCCTCTTCCCAGATTTCTCCTTTATTTATACTCTCTGCCTGCCAGCCCTGCCTATCCTTTCTCCGGCCTTGCTATTGGCCAGTTCTTTATTAGACCATCAGGTGTTTTACACAGGCACAGTAACACAGCTTCACAGAGGTAAACAAATGCAATATGAACAAAAGTAACATATCTTAAAATATTCTACTACACAAACAAAAAACACATTTTCTTTCCGTGGTGTGATTACCTCTCTGGGAACTCACCCTCTACCTCTCTTACACCTTGCTTCAAGAAATTCTGTTCTTTGTTTTTCCCTTAGTAAATGCTTTTTACCCACTTATATGCCCTCACCCTTCCAGATACCATCTGACATGGCAAAATCATTTTCTANTCCATGTTCTAAAACATAATTGATATCATCCCGGAGCATGGCTTCAAATCTAACCCATTAAAAACAAACAAAACTTTGCTTTGCAAACATTTTTTTTAATTTCCAAATTTCACTCTTCTTCATCTACGTTATCTCCGTGTTAAATATAAGAAGTGTGCTNCTAATCAGCGGGTTCCTTTCACTGCAGCTGAGATATCAAAGAAGTCATCAGTACTACAGTGAATGGCTAAGCTATTAATACTGTGTAATGGCCCTGTCCATCAGCAACTGCTCAGTTGGAATGACTGTGAAGAGCTACAGCCTATAAATGACCCAAGTCATTTGCTTTCCTTTGGAAGGGAATGCTGGCTATGGCTTAGCTGAAAGTGGTAATTATTAGGAATACCTCTGACATCCAAGAACAAAGAACCCTGACAACACCTAAAGGCAGAAACTGGTTAGCAAATTGTACCACAGTGCCCCTCCCCACACTGGGGGGACATAACACTCGAGGGAAAGAAGACCTTTCCCTCTGTATCCAGTCTAATTGCCATCCTTTTAAGGGCTCCTAAGCTAATTTTCACTTTTTATGTAAACTACCATCCATTATGATTTGCATAGAGGAAAAAATAGAATTGATTCGTTTCTTCAGATTTTCCATTAAAAATAAGTCATTCAACATCTTACGTGTTGTTTTCTGATTGTCCAGAGTATCCATCCAATTGTAGCAGATAGCAAAGCAACAGGAAATGAAGGTTTGTGGGGATGGAAGAGGAGGAAAGGAGTCTTGATAAATATCCCAGGCTATCCTAGAACTCAGAATCATTCTGCCACAGCCTTCTGAGCACTGACTAGGAATACAGGTGTGCTCAACCACACCTGGATTTACACAGAAAAACAATGAGCAAATGAATGGACTATCGTCTATTTACACAGCATTTACCTCAACAAAACTAAGAAGAAAAGCATATTGGCAAAATTCACAAGTAGCTTTGAATACTTGGCTATATCACTTCCACCAAAAAAAATATGGCTAAGCTGAACTCATGCCTCATTGGGATTTTGTAACTGTTCCTTTTGTTTTGCCTTAAAAGCTTTTCATCCTATGTCAAGATCACAAGAATCAAGAGACAGGCAAAAACTGCTATAAGGTCTATTAAGAAGTTCGGGAAGGTACAAAGAGGACTTGGGAGCAGTGACTGGGGGACAAGTTGCAGTCATCCACTCCTCTCTTTGGCACAGTCACAGGACCCATGACATGGTGGTCACAGACACAGCTCTTATTTAGAGCTTTGGTTCCTGGTAGACTTGCCTCCTGTTTACTCCTGAGCTCCCTCAACCTCTCCTTACAGGTAACATTTCCTCCTAACTTACAGACATAATAACTAACCAGATTGGAATAAGGTTCTTCATTTTCAAGATTAGCCTCCAAGAATGAAGATATGTAGAGTAGGGCTGGACATAAAAATCCCAGGATCATGAGATATTGGTTCAAAGAATATCAAGCAAGTGGAGTGCATATCTACTCCACTCATTATGTCACCATTGACACCAGGGCCCACAAGTCCTTTCTCCAGGGTTCCTTCCTCTTTGGGTTTTGGCAGCTGAACAGCCACCTGGAACATAAACACCAGCAACTCCTTTGCATTCCGTGCAAAACTCTGCAGTGTGTTCCGTTCTCCTGGTGCTGTGACTCAACTTCATTTTTTGGTGCTTTTTTTTTTTTT
>LZPO01027536.1:107951-119960 GCA_001675575.1 Neotoma lepida | reverse complement strand
AGTCTTCCTAGATTCAAGCATCACAGATCCTTGTGAGCTTTTCAATTAATGAATTCAGTCTCTTTCTGAAATAGCAGCTCCCACTTAATTTCCAAGTTTTTTTTTATTTAGTTGCATAAAATGACACAGAAATTAGAGACATGAAAAGCAGCCAGTAGAGAAGTGAGAAATTCTAACAATGACATAGGCATTGTCCTATGTCTTTGTGATGCTTCTCTCCAATGTTCGATTGAAAGTAGGCTTCCTAACAAAAGCATACACAAGGGGGAGCTGATATGATGCCAGCCTGTAACTAACACTAAGTTGCAAGAAAGACTTGGCCTGTAGTTTGTAAAACATGCATGCCAATGTTCTATTCTGGTACCTCAATATCTATAATAAGAAACTATGCATTGAATGCATTCTTCTTAGCTGAGCACCTTTATCAGAGATGACCATTTTGTCAAGCTCTCCAAATCTTTTGCATGAGGTAAAATGATGAGTGACACCCATACCAGATGTAAGTAGAATATTCCAGCTCTTCCTGAACTATAATGGTCTGACAACTCTCCAGTGTGAGCAGCCAAGTCATGACCTCTGTGGTACCTACTTCCTAACACAGACTCAAGCCCTGTGGTAGCTACCACACCTTCCACAGTAAGAATTTCACTTCCTCTCTCATGTCACTGTTAAACACTCATCCTTGCTATAGTCTAAGTAGATTTTTTTTTAAACCTCCAAATAAATCCATCAACCTCCTGATACTCAAGGTGATGGTAACAGAAGCTGTCCTTCTAAAGGAGCCTAAGGAAACTGCATTGCCTCTTCCACCATCTGAAGACACAAAGAGAAGGTAGCCCCTACATTGGCCCCTTTTATGGCATGGTCTTGCTGTATAGTCTAGACTGGCCTGGAACACAGGACCTTCCTGCCTCAGCCTCAGAGTGCTGGGATCATAGGTGGAGGCCGCCATGCCTGACCCTGACAATATCCTGATCTTGGATTTCCCAACATTCAGAACTGTAAGAAAATTCTGTCTTTTATAAGCCACCCAAGTTTAGGGTGTTTAGCAGTATCAATGTCTGAAGACACTCTTCCTGGAACCCTTCCCTCCCTGGGTCTCTTTCTCCCAGCCTTCCAAGGTTTGCCTGAAACTCATTATTAAAGCTTTCCTTTTCTGAGAAGGAACCTGGCTTCCTCACAATTCTCTAGTATGTAGGTAGTGCTTGCTCTTTTCCATACCTGTCCAAAGGCTTTAAANATAGTTGATCAGTGTCTGAATCTTAAATCAACCTTTCATCCATTTATTTTCACTGCACTTGAAAATTACATTTTTTCCCCTTTAGTTTTCAAAGTTTTCTGCTCCTGCTTTCTCTCTGAGGAGACTATCAAGTTACCAAAAACACTTTCAGAGGCGACTCAAAGAGGAGACTCACTAACAAAGACCAAAGACCATTCCACCTCCTGACATCCCCAAACTCAACATCTAAAGTCACCTATCACAACTTTTATTAGTCCTCAAAATCTCCAAGTTCAATTTGCCAACACCCCTTAGACAGGGATGAATACAAACAGGTAAATGAACATCAAGNTGAAAAATCCCCTCAAGACTTAGCAACAGGGGGCACAGGATGCAGTTCTGTTGGCAGACTGCTTGCTGAGAACACACAAAGCCTTGTGTTTGGTCCTCAACACTGCATAAAACCAGGCATGATTGATGGTGCCTGTCTGCAATCCCAACACTCAGGAAGTAAAGAGGAAGATCAGAAGTTCAAGATCACCCTCTGCTATCTATTGAGTTTGAGGCCAGTCTGAGGCATATGGGATCTTGTCTAAAANAAAACAAAACAAAACAAACAAGCAAACATAAAACCTTATTAGTTAACTTCAAGATCTGCAATCTAGAAAATATACATTGGATTTTGGCCGGGAACTTCCATGTGCTGAGTGACAACAGATCTATATATTCTTTCATATTCTCATTCATAGTCTCATACTCATTCCCATTCATATTTTCTTTCTNTCTCCCTCCCTCCCTCTCTCCTCTCTTTTACCCCCTCCCCCTCTCCTCCTANCAGGTATCAAACTCTAGCTTCTTGNGCGTTAGCCTAGGCCAGCCTTCATCATTTATACTCCAGGCCTTAAATTATAATGTTCTGATATGTCACAAGTTTATAAAAAAAAAAGTTGTTATTGACTTACAACATCTTAAATAAATACTAAGAAAATATGTGTTGACAGAACACAAAATTTCAAATAATATTTTAAGATTTAATATTAAAATAGTACTAACAANAATAAAGCTAAATAATGGGCAATGTCTTGTCCTTCAGTAAGGCATTCATGTACATACTAACATCAACTGTCACGTGCTCTTTTAAAACATGAATATAGCTAGGCAGTAGTGGGGGATGCCTTTAATCCCAGCACTCCAGAGGCAGGCAGATCTCTGTGAGTTCAAGGCCAGCCTGGTCTACAGAGTGAGTTCCAGTACAGCCAAGGCAACAGAGAAACCTTGTCTCGAAAAAANATATATATATAAATAAGCTCAATTTTAAAAAAGCAAAATCTTCTGATAATAATTAAACAGGTAGGCAAAAAGACAAAGGTAATAGTCACCCTTCTTATTTCTTCCTCATTATTCCAATAAAGTAGAAAACTCATCCTGTACCTCAGGAAAGCTATAGGGTATAAATCCAAGCTTCCAGTAGCCAGACAAACAGTGGAAGAAAACATTAAAAGTAAAAGGATGTTCATATTTGTGTTAGACCAGTGAGTGGTTCTCAACCTGTGGGTCCTGATCCCCTTGGGGGGGGGNGTCAAACAACTTTCATTGAGTGTCCCATATCAGACAGATGTCCTGCATATCCGATATTTACACTACAACCCGTAACAGCAGCAATATCACAGTTATGAAGCAGCAACAAAAATAATTTTATGGTTGGGGGATATTATGTATTATAGGATCACAGAATTAGGAAGATTGAGAACCCCTGGTGTTAGACTGGAAAAAGGGAAAAAGTATATANAGAGAGTAATGTTGTCCAGTGGTAAAACTGGACAGTTCAGAACATCAGCAACCCTGTGGCAAATGCCACATGAGGAAGAAAGCAGGCTGTATCCAGTAGGCTGCAAACCATAATTTTATTGGTAATTCCAAATGACCTCCAAATATCGTAAGACACAGAAGGGCAGGAAGTGTGTTTATAGGTCAAGTGCTAACGTCAGCTCTACTTGGAAGACGAGAGGGTGAAGAAATAACTCCCAGCTTTAAAAGAAAAAGTAGACAACCTTAAAAACAATCCACCTGTATTTCCTTCAAAGTGTGCTCAGCAGTCAGTCACGAAGTACATGTTGTGACTACTTCAGGACAATTTTTCCTTTTAAATGGAGATTGATAAGAAAAAAAATTCAGATACCCTAAATTTAATCATAAAACTAGAGAATGGAAAGGAAGAGTGATTGGGAAAGAAGAGCTATAGCTAAAAGTAAGAGCCTTACACATTTATGAATCTGTGTTAAAACTCTTATACAAGTCCATTGGGTACCAGGTACCCCATGTACCACCACATTCTGCTTGCAACTTCAGCCAATGCAGAAGCAATGGGTACATCTGCTTAGGAACTTTTTTCTTAGCCCAAGGCTTCCCCACTTCCTTATCCAGGCCCTCATACCTCTAGCCAACATAGGCTCAAAAAANCAACTTACACTTTTTGTCTCTAAATTTTTCTTATACAAATACTCTTAGCTGTAGGCCCAGTGAACATTTTATTTTTCACCTGCTACAGAGCCTTATTGCTTGCAGGTAAACTATCTTACCCCAGGACCTGGCCCTTTCTCAGGCTAGAATCTATAACTGTTCAATAGACCCTGTTATTTGAAGGATACCTCCATGGAGAAAGTTCGATTTAATAATACTACATAAGTCCATTTTTCTTAGCACGTTTTGGGTCCTGAGCTGATCCAATAGATAAGAAGACAGGCAGCCTAAAAGGTCTATGAAGGATAAAACAACAGCATAGGAATGAAGTTCAATTTCCACTTGAAAAATACAGTAAAGAAATGGGGGAGTGAAGACTTACTTTACCACTTAATAATAATAAATAATAATTATAATAAAATGACTAGAAAAAGAAAAACAAGCATTTTGTTTTTCAGTAAAAGATAATACACTTCGTTTAGAAGGTAGCAGTGAGAGGGGTACCTCTAGCAGGGAGACCAAAATGCACCAGATGGGAGAAGGGGAAATGCTAAAGGTAGATGAAGCAGAAATCTCTAACATAATTGATGTTACTCCTGGCCAACAGCATGATATGCCATCTAGCACACAGCTTCTGAAACCATGAGTCACATGAGATCTGGACTCCTGTAACTGAATGGTGTGGGGGGAGGGGGTGAAAGAGGGGGAGACAGAGGAAGAGAGAGATAGAAAAAACACATTTGACACAATCAAGGACTATATAATGAAGAATTGCAGGGTTTTTGCTGTATAAAAACCCTTCTGTTCTTATTAAACATGATGATTTAACTATAAGAATTTGTAATATTTTTCTACCACCATTTCTCAGCATGCAAGTTCCCAATTANTGTATCTCTGTAATGGATTATTTCGGAATGTTTTGATTTTTAAAGTTGCTATTTGAGTTACTGCCTTGAGCTTTATTTTTAAAAATCCAGTAAATGAACTGTGGTTTAGGATTAGGACAGAATTTCCCACTCAAGGATTTCCCTCTCCAGTGTTCTGTATTCATCCCTATTCTCTATAATTGCTCCAGGCCCAGATTCCCTTCTTGCTAAATCCCTATAAAGAAAACAATACAGGTTGATTGATATTTATTTCTTCACGAACTGCCAACTCCCAGACCAAGCTTCCTGAGGCCCCAACTTGACACTGGTCAAGGTTNCTAGGACTCATATTTCATCTACGTCCCAAGTTCACCAAGAAAGACATAGAAGAAAAATCTGTTGTCTCAGAAAACCATCACTGCATAAGAAGATATTAATCAGTATGCTATTGAATAGAGAACAGAGTCTCTAAGGACCAGAATAGATCGAATAGGTTTCAAAAGAGTACAAAGTACCCATTAGAACATAAGGCAACATCCACACAGAGGAAACCACACACAGATGCCAATGGAGATGATGGCATTGTAAGAAAGAACTTCCTTTGCTATATTACCAAGGTATGTCTACAGAAAGGTTTAAGTTGTCTGACATGCTAAAGCCGTGGTTCTCCATTGTGGAATATTTGCTTAACTATGCAAAGATGTGTTGCATTTGTTTAACTATGCAAGATGTGTTGTATTTGTTTATGTTGTGGAATATTTGTTTGACTATGTCAAGAAGTGTTGCATTTGTTTAATTATGTAAATACATGTTGCTGTATTANCTTGCCTACCGAAAGCACCTGATTGATCTGATGAAAAGCTGACCAGGAGGAGGTATAGATGGGACTTCTGGGCAGGGAGAGTAAGTAGGAGGAGGAAATTAGGCTTGGAGAAGAAAGAAAAAGAGATGCCAGGGGTCAGCCAGACAGACATGGAGAAAGCAGGAAAGTAGGACATACAGAATGAAAGAAAGGTAAAAAGCCCGAGGCAAAATGTAGATGCATAGAAACAGGTTAAATCAAGTTATAAAAGCTAGCGGGACAAGCCTAAACTAAGGCCAAGCATTCATAATTAATAATGTCTCCGTGTCTTTATTTGGGAGCTGGTTGGTGGCCCAAAGAAAATTCCAACAATGGTTCTCAATCTTCCTAATGCTGTGACCCTTTAATACATACAGTCTCTCATGTTGTGNTGACCCCCAACCATAAAATTATTTCATTGTTACTTCATAATTATAATTTTGTTACTGTTATAAATCATGATGTAAATATCTGATATGCAGGATATCTGATAGGTGACCCATGTAAAAGTATCATTCAACCCCAAAGGGATTGTGACCCACAGGTCAAGAACCATTGTGCTAAGGTATGAATCCAATACTTAGATGTCTTTCAGGTTTTTTGTTTTGTTTGTTTGTTTTAATCTCATGTTTGAGTGCAGGCTCATCAATGAATCTAGTTGTTTACTGAAGCAGGTCTGACTTTCATATGAAAAATGTTGTTAGCCCTGTTTGTTCTCAAACCTGGGACAAAAAGTTGAGATGCCTGTTGAACATATCAAAGCAGATCTTGGCCATCAGGTTCTTCCAGCATCCCTCAGTCCCTACCTGTTACAGGGTCCTTCTGGCTGGCATACCCCACCCCCTCTACCCTGAGCTCTCCAGCCNAGGGGTTGGGCTGCCCTTCCCCCAGCTACCCTTCCCTATATAATTCAGCCATTTTGGCTACACCTGCCTTTTTTTGCCTTTTGGCCACCTGACCCCTGGTCTCTGCTCTCTCCTTCTCCCCTGTCTTCATATGGCCTGGCTCAGGGTCAAGTTCAATCTAGGCCCTTCCTGATGCCTCTGGGTATGTTCTCCCTCACATCCACAATAAACCAGCTCCTCCACCATACCTAGAAGCAGTCATGTCCTCCTCACCATTTTTTTTTTCAATCAAGCCCCTAAACATAATTGCATAGGCAAACTCATCTAACACAGGAATGTCAGTGTATGTGTTTATATGTGTGNGGGGGGTGGGGGGTGGGGCGGGGAAGAGATGCTGACATGGGTACAGGTGTACAAGAGGACACGAGTGTGGAAGCCAGAGGTTAACATCTGATGTCATTCCTAGGAGCCATCCACCTTGGTTTCTGAGATGCTGTCTCTCATTGATCTGGGACTCACCAAATGGGTAAGGCTAGACTAGCTTGATCGCAAGCCCCAGAGATCTGCCTAGCTCTGCCTTCTCCATACTGGGATTACATTCATATGCCACCAAACCCAGCTTATTTACTTGGGTCTTGGGGGTTGAACTCAAGTCCTCATGCTTGTGTGGAAAGCACTTTATTCACTGACCTATCTCTCCAGCCTAGGAAAGATAATTTTTTAATCTAATCGCTTCATCCATACAGTTTCAGTAAATAATGACTACATTTATTCATTACCACTCCTTTATAAATGTGAATTTGAATGCTGCATTTAAGCTCAATTTTAAAAATAATTATATTATGATTTAAATGAAATTAATNTTTATTTTGTGTTTATATATGTTATGTATGTATGTGGCTGTGGGTGTTTGCTGGGGATTAAATCTAGAGTAGCAGTTCTCAACCTGTGGGTCTGGACCCCTTTGGGGCTGCATATCAGATCTCCCGCATATCATACATTTCCATTACAATTCATAACAGTAGCACAATTACAGCTATGGAGTAGCAATGAAATAATTTTATGGTTGGAAGTCATCACAACATACACCAGGAACTGTATTAAAGGGTTGCAGCATTAGGAAGGTTGAGAACCACTGATCTTGTATATGCTAAGCACATGCTCTACACTGAGCTAAATTCCTATCCCCTATATTTCCCCTGTAAGTAATGAATACAACAAAGAACACAAAGATTTAATGGTGGCGACACTTGAACGTTTTTGTAGAGTGATACTACAGAACCAGGGGCCCTTGCCTGCTAATAATAAATAATAGACTTGTAATCAAAGATCAGACATTCATTCAGCAAATACTGGCTCCGTGTGAGCTGCAAAGTACTATACATGTTGACGTCCAAAGTCCAAAGAGGCCCTGGATGTCACCTCTGACCAGAGTCTGCATTGTTTAAAGAGGTCAGGAAAAGAACAATGCAGGGTAGAGTAGGGGAGGGGCTGCAGTGTGTGTACAATACCTAGTATTGTAGCTGGACAAGGATGAGATGCCAGAAAGGAGAAAAAAAACGATAGCACTGTGAGGGGGTAAGAAGGAAATCCCAGCCTCTTCCTATACCTTGTTCTAATTTTATAAAACTCTCCACGGCCAACAATATCTTCCTGTTGTTTAATTCACCTTCATTTCCCTTTAGTTTAAGGCCATTTCCTCTGAGCCAATAAAGAAGTAGTCAGTGTCCTCTTCATAGTATTCCCTCTGCTGCCACTCCTTGAACTCAGTCCTTAAGGCATCTGGAGTTGGCTGATAAGTATCACTTTAGATATTTCCTCCTTTAAGGGGCAGTGCTATAGAACGCAACCTATGGGACAGTTTGGGGTTTGTTGCTGTTGTTGTTGCTGCTGCTCTGAGCCTGGGACTTGTGAGCAAGCCCAGCTGGCCTTGAATGCTCCATCCTCCTGAAGCAGCCTCCCAAACACGGGGACGGGCACACCTGCTTATGGTCCCCTAAAGAACTGCTGGCAGGTGACAGCAGACCATCTTTGTTCTGAAATGCTTCTGTGCACTGCCTGCTGTTCTGTGAGAGGAAGAGCTAAACTGATATTGATTTTAGAAGCAGGTACCTGTTTAGGTCCAAGTAGTAGGTCTTTGGCACAGCTAACAGAGTTAAAGGTCTAATCATAAATGTTTTTTTTCTTCCTTTCTGAGGAAATAAGCACTGATATTAATTGCTTTCCCGACTCTTTCTTTTTCAGGAAAAACCCTGATCATTTGCATTAATATTATGCTAATAAAAGTGAGGGCATGCTAACTAATTCCATCTCTTCAGTAGTAACTAAGGATCAGGGAGAGAGGTAATTTGCATGTTTTCTTGATTGGAGTGAATTGGCATTTAAGCGTTCATTGTCACCATTTTTGAAAATAATAATAATAATGCATGTTGGGCCAGGCGGGCAGAAGTAATTTCTCTAGTGGAACCATCTTAAAAGCAAGTATTTCCATTTTGCTTCTATAAATCTCCAATGATAAGGATGCACATTCAAACCCAGAGCAGCCATCTGCATCACAAATACCTCTCAGTTCCTCCCTGCAGAAGGAACTCATTTACTGGTGAAGGCCATTCACTTCTACTTCTGAGTGCTTATTCCTCAAAATGCTTCCAAGTACTGTGGGAACAATGATTGAAAGAGGGTCTTTCCATCTGTGCTGCATTAGGCTGCAAGACAGCCCCTTCTGCAGATGCAGTTTTTGCATAATTCATTGGGCCATTTTAAACCCTAATCAGTGCATTGCAGTAAGCGATGGAGCGCACTGGAGAGAAGAGAAATTTATTAGCTACCTCCTGAACATCCACCTAATTCTCACTTGGGGCTACTGCTCCATGAATCACAGTGGTTGCACCCACATCTTATCTCGGGTGCATTCTCACACCTGAAGAGTCCTCATCTTTCTTAGCCCATACTAATAGCCCAAGACAGTCTATTTTTTACGTTATTATCACAGGGTAGTTTGCGAAAGAAGATTCTACTGGGAGATGAAAGAACTTGGCCTGTTTCCAGCTCTACTGCTTTTTTTTTTTTTTGAGGCGCCCTGACAGATACATTCATCCTACAAATGCAAGGACAGTACCTCAAGTCACATCCAGTTCTAAAAGTGGTATCACTCTACACTGTCAACACTGCCTTTCACCACCTTAATTCAGCCCACTGGGTCACCTCCCCTCACCCTCTTTTTTAAAGACCAGGTGGCAGAGTAGGTCTCTACTAATCTCAACCCCTCAACCTCAGCAGCTTCATTTTGATTGGTTTGCTATTTAGAGACATATTTTAGGATATACTAGAAAAGGAGTACATGACTATAGAAATTTAAAGAAAAAACTGCCTTAGACACTGTAAATTTAAGAGAGATCTAAAGTTGTAAAATCTTTAAGTTTTAAATATTGAAAAACTGTTGAAGCAGAAAATATCTATGATAATATACTAGGCCTTGCAATTTTGAGCAAGCAAGACACTGTGTAGACAACATGGGCTGTTAACCTTACATTAAAATTTCTCCAGCTGAAGAAATGCCTTAGTGGGTTAGAGCACTTGCTCTACAATCATGAGGACCTGAGTTCAAATCCCCAGCATTCATGTAAATAAACCAGGCATGACCGAATATGTCTGTAACCCAACATTGGAAGACAGAGACAGGTGGAGTCTAGGAGCTTGCTAGCCAGGTAGGTNAGCCAAAATATTTAGATACAAGTTCAGTGGGAGATCCTGTCTCAAGGCAGTAAGATTAAAAGTAGTAGGAGAAGACATTGAAAGTCCTCCTCCGGCCTCCACAAACCCAAGTATAACACACATACACCTGCCTATTACATGCATACACATACACACACACACACACACACACACACACACTAAAATGAAGTTTTAAATTTAAATAACATTTCTCATTTTCTACTTAGTCTTTATTTTTAGACAGGATTTCACTGTGCAGCCTAGGCTGCCCTTGAATTCTTTATCCCCCTGCCTCAGCTTCCTAGGTACATCATTCTAGTTTCATTTTCTTATTCCTATCATTCTGTAGGTTATAGTATAAAGACACACATCAAGTTTCATGTTTCTAAGTACCAACAACTACTAACATACAGTGATGAGAAAAATTATCTCAAAGATCTAACTGGAAGAACTGGGCTCACAGGTGGTATCTTGGCTTTTATTTTGCGTCACTAACTCCTAAGATGACAAACAGCTAAGAGGTAAATGCTCAACCAAATCTTAGAAAGCACAGCAAGAGTGGCAAGAAAACTTCTGAATGTGTTCTGAGTAAATGAATAAATTATGTTAGAAACCAGGGCCAGCTAGTAGAAATAAATGGGAGAACAAAAGTAATTTAAAGTTTTCTAGTTGCTGCATTAAAAAAAAAAAGTAACTAGGAACAAACAGGTAAAATTCATGTTAAATGTCAATATAGTTTAACACAATACACCCCAAGTGCTATCATTGCAACATATCATTAATATGCAAATTAACAAAATGCTTTACTTCATTCTTTTTCGTTTGTTTGTTTTTCAAGACAGGGTTTCTTTGTGTAGCTTTGGAGCATGTCCTGGAACTCTCTCTGTAGACCAGGCTGGCCTCAAACTTACAAAGATCTACCTGCCTCTGCCTCCTGAGTGCTGGGACTAAAGGCATGCGCCGCCAACACCCAGCTCCTTTACTTCATTCTCAGATCTTAAAATTTCTTTTGTAATTTTACTTTCAGCATGGTTTGGAACAACTCATTTCACATGTTCAGTCACCACAGATGGCTAGTAACTTTCATACTGACAGGAGCAGCTACAGAGCGAAAGGGGCAGTAAACTGTTCTCCTCAGGCAGCCCAATGCATGCAACTGCTGGATTTCCTTCTACTTCCAACATATGACACCCATTGCCCTTTGTCCATAGAGTGTTTGGTTATCTATTGAGTCAAGATTTACTGAAAACCTACTTTACTCTCTATTACCTTAAACAATGAAATGAAGGTACATTTTAGATAAAATAGGCCAAATATTCAGTAAGCAAGACATGTACAACTCCAACACAATATGCTAAGCAGTGGCTGCTATGGAAACAGACCACAAGAGTCACTCGTTCTAGTAAGGACACTTGTTAAGGACTTCACTGAGAGCTGGGGAGATGGCTCAGTGGGTAAAAAGCACTTGCTTTGCAGGCACAAGGACATGAGTTGGAGCTGTGACCCTTTAATACAGTTACTCATGTTGTGGTGACCCCCAACCATAAAATTATTTTCGCTGCTACTTCATATCTGTAATTTTGCTACTGTTATGAATTGTAATGTAAATATCTGTGTTTTCTGATGGTCTTAGATGACCCCTGTGAAAGTGTCATTTGACTCCCCTCTCCCCTCAAGGGGTCATGACACACAGGTTGAGAACCACTGAGTTGGAGTCTCCAGAAGCTGTGTAAAAANTAGGCAGGCATAGGCACTCATATCTATAACCAAAACAAGCATTCAGGGGGAAATAGATCAGTGAGTCCTAGGAACCTGATGGCCAGCCAGCATAGCCTAGCCAAAAGGTGAGCTTCGGGTTCAGTGACAGATTTTGTTTCAAGAGAATAAGGCAAAGAGTGGTAAGGTTAGAGCAGAAAAATCTCTCCTTTTGATCATGAGAATAAAATCTCTGGCTGGTGTGGAAACTGTAGAGCGAATCTTAAACGGACTTATTAATTGAAAACACCAGGCCAGGTATTGAGGTAAATTCTGAATGATCAGAGAGACAGAACAAGCCACAGCCAA
>LZPO01027536.1:91779-107051 GCA_001675575.1 Neotoma lepida | reverse complement strand
TAAATTCTAATAAAATTGACCTTGGCAAGTTGTAAATTGTCCCTTACCTCTATATGCTGGCTGCGGCACACAGGTGTCAACATATACACACATACATACATGGTTTGGAGACATTCTAGAGAAGCATGTCCTAAGCCTTGCAAAATTACTAGTATCCACCATGCATCTGACAACACGGCACCATGCCTTACTACGTTTAAATCTAAGCATGTACCATGATTTTTTTAACAAGCCCCATACTTTACTTAATAAACCCCAACTCATTGCTTCATGGGGGCTCATCCTGAAATTCTTTACTGTGGTATCAAGTCACGATACTGTCTTTCCCTGAGTACAAGTAAGAAAACTCCACAGGCTGCACAATCGACAATCTGAAGCCATATCGCCCACTGCCAGGTAAGTTGTGATAGAGAATGTCATGACCTCGGTCTAGATTGGAGACTTGCTCAGAACGCTTGCTATCCACATCATGTTTCCAGGTCAAGTGTGTTGGTACAGTGAATGCTTTAAAGTAAAGGAGAACCACATTCGCTTTGATCTCCCGTCCCTTCCATCCCTCACCCCTTTCCTTCCTGAAGCACAATGGGAACTTTTCACTGAAGCTCCACTATTCACTTTAAAGTTAGCTAGTTCCTGGAGAAGATTCCTAAGATTAGCAACCTGCAGGTAAATACTAGAGCTGAGGCTACATCCTGAGCACAGGTGTCCTGATTTGAAAGAGAAATGGCACTTGTGTTTGAATACTTGACCCCCAGCTGGGGGCAGGCCTGCAGGTGGGAGGCCTAAAGAAGTCACCAGGGGTGTGCATTGAAGCTTCTTAGTTTGGCCCCATTTCCTATTCTCTCTCACTCTGATCCCCAACTGCAAATGTATGGTGACCAACCACTACCTACTCTTGCCTCAGCCTCCCCTGCCATGGTGGACTGTGTGGCCTAAAACTGAGAGCCAAAAGAAGCCCTTTCTCCAGGAAGTTGCTTCTTGCCAGGAGTTTGATCATAGCAACAATAAAAGTACCTAACACATCAAGTGATTTCTCCCCAAACTACTGTCTTGTTATATTAAACCCATTTACCTGCTTGCCAAATTATTCTTAACCATTANAAAATGTCTACAAACAACCTCATCTCCCTCTAACCTAGAAACAGTACACATGAGGCTGTGTTTTATTGTAGTGGTAGTTTTGTCTTTTTTAATATTTCTTGTTTGTTTTGTTTTGAGGTGCATTCTTGCCATGTAACTGAATGGTCTCCAACTCAAAACAAAGAGATTATAGGCATGAGCCACCACGCTAGGTGCTGACTAGCTCTTAAATCTCTTTAAGCTGTTGGTGCTAACTTTCCTAAGGGGCCCTGTGTACATAAACAGGTCATTAGGCCTTTTCTTCAGTTCATTGGTCCATTGTTGATCATTTCAGCTGAATTAATGAACCTTCAGAGAGGGAAGTCCCCTTCATTTCTACCATCCAGCTGCACCAGGCATAAGGTTTGCTGGAAAAAGTAGGATCTCAGACCATCTCACTCTTGCTCAATCTCCGTCCGCAACTCAGCATCCTCAGGTAACTCCAGTGTCCAAGTGACCAAGAGCAATTGCTCCAGGCATTTGGAAAGAGAGCTCAGGAAAGAGTTACTGGCTAGAGGATAATTTTAGAATCATTAACATATACATAAGAGTTAAAACTATGGGACTGAAAAAAAAAAAAGCTTAGCCACAGAAAACAAATTTATACAGGATAAAAGAACCTGCATGGTGTGGAAGAGGCTGCATGTGTGGAATGGAAATAAAACATCGTCAAGTTAAACAGCTCACTTGCTAAGTACACTAAAATACAAACAAGAAGAAAAAGCAAGGAAAAGAGGAGTGAATCCACATTAAAGCTGAAAAGAGCTTCTACTAACCAATCATGGTGCCAAAAGCCTGTGATGACTGCTACTCAGAAGGCTGAGGCAGGAGGATTGCATGTTTGAGTTTGGCTTGCACTAGAGAGTATATCTCATGGGCAATCTGGGCAAATTTTGAGTTAAGAAGTGAGGGCAGGAAGGTTGGGTAGCAGGGAGTGTAGCTCAATACTGGAGTGCTCCCTTAGCATGTGGGAGGCCATGGGTTCATCAGTGCTGGAGTGCTCCCTTAGCATGTGGGAGGCCATGGGTTCAATGTCTAATACCAGAAAAACAATGGAACAAGCACCCTCACTTACGATTAAGTTAAACTTATTTAATATTCAAGGGTGCTAGACAAGAAAAACAAATTCAAGATGATCAATATAAACTGAATAAGAATGGTTCTTTGGTAAGAGTATACATTTATGCATGACATTGAATATTCTGTCCACTGCACCCCACTGATTTTGTTAATATATATATATAGTGCTGTTTTCCTTTAAATGAGACAATATTTAAGAGATATTGCCAAAGAAGGTAGACAGTCAGAGGTCTGGATTTCATGCTAGCTTCTCCAGGTGCTACCTGGCCTCAGGCAAGCCCTCACCACTCTATACACCAGGGTCCCTTCACCTGGATAATGAGAACCTTGAGAACAAAATATTCTCTGTTCCCAGGTGTGACTATCTGTGCTCCAAGTTGGCTGCAAGGTGGGATTCAATTCTACTCCAAACACTCCTTTGAGAATAACATGGAGAATGTACGCAGCAGCTGCCCCATTCTGCACTCTCAGACCACCGCAAACTCCTCAGCCCACCAGCTCACCAACCTAAAGAATGTTCCTGAAGTCCTCTTCAGATTGCAGTAGCTGTTTGGAGCAGGTTTCAAGTCCACCAAGCCGTTGTCTATGTCCTGTTTCCTGGGTGACACTGTTATAGTTGCTTGGTGTTGCCAACACACACACACACACACACACACACAGAGTGTGCAACGAATGCCCTTGAAACCCAGCCCCTCCCAAGGCCCCTGCAAGCTGCTGCTCCCTGAGGCATTAGAGCCTCTCACTACCGCTTCTTGCTGGAGGACAAATGATTAAAAGAAAACACCATGCATAAATTACTATTCCATGTAAAAGCCTTAAAATCTACTTTTAATGGTTTTACTGCAGGTCACAGAAGCAAGGACAGGAATAGCAAGCTGTGCTCTTTTATGTGGGGACTGGCGCACATGAATACAGATATGACAGAAGATGAAAATGAGCAGACAGGGACAAGCTGCTCTTTCAGCAGTGACAGCAGCCCAGTGTGAAAGGCCCATCAGGGCACGATGCCTACTTCTGAGCCCTTTGGAACAAATACTCAGTGTGCTCCCACACTCTCCTTCTGAAGTGGAAGCAATTTGTTCTTTCAGCCTCTTGCCTTAATAATGTCCAGTGTGGCTCTGGAGAGATGGTTTTGCTCTCCCCATGCAGAGGTCCTTCCCATTAGCCCATGAAAACCCCAACTCTCTTCCCATGTAGTAAACACTTTCCCATCTAGCAAAGTTGCTATCAGATGGTCTCCTTTAAGTGACATCAAATGTCTCCATGTATGCCTACTTTCCACATCACTGTATAAGACTTCCTGGCCATATTCATTAACATCAGGATATAAGATTCATGAGGCTCTGCACCTTAGTGAACTGGAACTACTCAATTACGGAGTTAGACATTACTCCTGNCACCCCAATACTTCTTCAAATAGTGAGTTTGAAACCAATCTGGGCTACATAGTCAGACCCTACCTCAAAGGACAAATAAATAACACACAGAGGCACGCTAGGCTGGACAGAATGTGTAAGCAACCACATGCTCAAGTCTGACAGCTTTTAATTCCAACACATCTCTGTTATTAATGAGAAACTTAATGACTGAAAATCTTCTGGGAAAGAGGGAACCTTCTCTCATTCTGCATCTGAAATGTAAATGTTAATTAATTCAGTTTTTGTTATTTCCACCCCCAGTTGCTCTGTCCTCAGAAAAGGAGCACTTGGTGACTTGCCAAGGACAGTGGCTACAATAATACTAAGAGGTGGATCTCATTTGGGCCTGTATTTTAAAGATGAGAAACGGAAATTTGGAGAAAGAAATCCCCTTCACTAGAACAGACTACGACCCAGGCCAAGAGGCCCCAGACTCACTCTTCACCCCTAAGGAATAACGGGCTCTGGCACCAGTCCTCAGAAGGGGCATCAAGTTATGGTGGAGATTAGACCCAAAATGACCCTAGAGATCACTAGTCTGCTCATATGCACAACTTTAGAGCTGGCTTTAGGGGAAGCACAGCAAACACGCTTTGATTACTCATGTGTCCAAGGTACATAAATGGTAAATACAACTGGTCTCGCCTCTGACAACAGATTTTGTTTCAAGAGATGAAGGGAACAAATCAGACTAAAATCCTACATCAAATCCTCTGCATCCTTTCTTGCCTGGGCCTCAGAGTCCAGGCCTGAACCATTATCCATTGTGTAGCTGGCAGAGCAGAAAGCTTGGGTAAGGCTCCCACGAACACCCAGGTGGTTTGTATCCATGCCAAACCCCTTCAATGCTGACTCCCAGGGAGGAAATGGCATGACCAAGTACCATCCATTAGGAGAGATGGCATTAGGGCAGAAAAAACACATTACTCTTCACCCTTATCGCCAGGGTCATAAAGATGGGCAATAAATACTCTTTTATTGATCATTATTTTCCCTTTGTGAACTTTGACAACCCAGCCCACTGATGCTCGGGTGAGTCCAAAGAACAATTAACCAATAATACTACCTTATTCTCCAACCGAGTCCTACCTACTTAGTCCCATCTTCCTTTGAAAAAAAGAAAAAGGCTAAGACTGCACAGGAAAACCTCACACTGAGAAATCTGCAAAGGAGATCTGTCAGGCAAAGGGTTTTATTTGGTAAGAGAAGGCATTGGGTCTTTTTTCATTGGTGTATCACTCTTTTCTCTTGTAACGTGTTTCTTGGAACAACAGCAGGTGTTGGTGGGCTAGTCTCTCTTTATATAGGGGGTATACTTCCCAGCTTGTTCCAGTTCCATTTGATTTTGTGCTATCCACCAGGCCCTCTGGGGAGGTGAATGGCAGTCTATGTTCAAGTAGATTCATGCTACGATTTCAAAGTATAGATCCTCTATTTCAAACCCATCACTAATGAGTGAAGTTCTGCAGCAAAATAGGGTTTGTTATGGCAGGAATAAAGTGAAGTAGATGGCATGAGACTCAAGTCTGGCCCTTCCCTCATCATAAATGATGGTATTAGTTTGATTAAGTTATCTACATGGAATAGCTCATGGTGAAATTCTCATTTGAAAATGGGGAAAGTTGGACTGGTTACTTTGGACTTTTACCTTTATCTCCTAATCTCAAGGTACACATCTTAGAAAAATTATGGGAAATAGACTTTTCTCAGAGGAACACTGATGAAGGGGAGAATGGTGGAGGCAGGATGTAATCATAAGACCTATTATATAAAATAAAATCTAAAATCTAATTTCATCATTTTTTCATGAGGTCACAGACAAATTATCTAAAACTCTACGGCTCAGTTTCCTCACATTCCTCCATCTATTCAAAANGATTAACCGGGCATTTGCCAAAGAACAAATATATCCAAAATGCAGGGATTCGGTAGCAAATCAAAATCTTTGCTCTGGTGAAACACAGTGGCAAGGAGACAGAAAACAAAAGGATTTATGACTTGCCAGGTGGAGAGAAGTGCCCTGAAAATAAACGATGCAGGCTAAGAGAATGGGGTGGAATTACCACAGAGCTGAAGGCCTCTTGAGCTGGCAAGATGATGCATGAACAAATGTGGATGGAGGAGGGAGGGGCAAGGTTGGCTGTGCAGATCTCTACAGTGCAGACCCTTCCCGCAAATGCCCAGCATCAGGAAATGGTGGTATGACACACAGAACTCCAGACAGAGCGATTGGCATGTGTTCGGAATATAAGTTCATCACTTTCCACTTCTACGTTTCCTCATTCCCTCATCTGGCTTAGGGACGCCGTCCATGTTCTTTGTTTTCCAGTCAGCACAAAGGCACCAAAGCTAAATTAGCGAAGGGTCAGAAATCCTGCCTTGAATTTCACATTCTACTCAACAATAACGAGCTGCACTTGTGAGATCCAAACCCGACGTCAGCACGTATTTTCAGAAGAACCCTTGAATAATAAGACACATCAACCTACACGCAAGGTGTTAACATTTTGACCCACTCTCCTTAGCAGGAAAGGCCGAGCCTATGAGATATAGGTCAGTCTCTGTGACAATAATCCCTGGGCCACTTCCTAGCTGTCTGCTTTCTATGGGTCCTTGACCAAGTGGTACATCCTCTCTGTGGGCTGGAACCAACAATGGCACGCCCTTTCAGTGATGAGATGGAGCTTGAATAAGATCATGTAGGCAAAACTCATTCTGCTCCTGGCCACGGAGGACATTGCACACACAATGCTAATTATTTCTGTAAGGTTTAAAGAAGTTACTGAAACATAATTCTGTTCAAAGAGAAGACAATTTTTCTACAAGCTTGGAGGTAGTGCTCCCAGATTGTCCCACTCCAAGTCATACTCAAGGATGGTTCAGGAGCACAGGGGAGGGGAGGACGGGCAGATGGTTCTGCTCATGCCTGCTGCACTAGTCATCAACTTCTCTGTCAAAGGAAAAGAGTGTTCCCGTTCAGCACAGCTTGGAAGGTAAGATTTTCCTAACCCAGAATGGGTATTCAGATGGACATAGCAAGAGAACATTAAGTGTCAGAGCATGTCACTACGACAATCAAGAAAATTCCTCACTAAACCCCACTATGGATCATCAACCGGTTCCTTCCCAAGAATGTTCCTGGCCCTCCCATTGCTGTTCAACTCCACCCTAAACAACCATGCTGGAAATCCTTCCCAGCCAACTCCAGGACCTCCTTCCCCACTTTCCTAGCTAATTCTCTCCCAGGGCACCCTGTTATAACCGATTTACACCCTGACTATATATGCCCATATGTAGACAGACACCAGCTCATTTGAGAATACGGACTAGAAATGGAACAGATGATGCAGGTGCTAAATAACACTGCCGTACGCACTAATTTCACGTGTGTGGACCTCATCCTCCAAATGAGATCACAAGTCTTGCTGACAGGGAACACAATTCTTTGTCCCTGTGCCTCTCAGAAGCCCATTTTCTGCTCTCTGCCAATGTTTAACCCTCCTCCTTTTAAGTCCAGAATGAAGGTATACAGGGCATCAAACAGTTGTTCAACAAAAACTCCTTTATTAATAAAAATAAATTCAAACTCTTGCACAGAATAGGGAAACCAATTAGCATCTAAACTTCCCAATATGGAGGTATATACAAATTATTTTCAAAATTTATTTTCTGATTTATTTTGGGGGAGAGGACATAGATGGCAAGGCACACTTATGGAAGTCAGAGGACAACTTGTACAGACTTTTATCCCTTTCCACCTCATGGGCTCTAGGGATTGAACTTGGGTTGTCAGAATTGGCAGCAAGCACCTACCCACCTACCCACTGAGCCATCTCACTAGCCATAAATCTCATTTTTCCTCTTCATTTTCTCATTTTTAAAAAAAAGGCATCTTCCCACTTTGAAGAGTTGGTAATTCTACCTTTCTTATGACAAAAAGGAACACCCACTCCAGAGAGTAACAACTACTCAATGTTTCCCAAACCAGTAAAGATTGTCTTTACGTTTCTCACCAACTGACAGAAACTGAATTATAACCAGTGCTTGTCCCAGAAGTCAGAAGTTTCCTGGGGTTGCTGTTTGCTTTCTTCAGATGTGATTTTGCTGTGTATCCCTGATTGGCCTGGTCCTCATTATGCAGTATAGTCTAGCCCCAAACTTCTAGCTATCCCTCTGACTTACCCTCCCCCAAGTACTAAGATTACAGGCATGCATGACAACCCACTACTTAAGTCCTCAACAAATGCTTCTTGCACAAAACATTTAGATTTTTTTTAAATACATTAAGACATGCAATATTAAGGCAGGAATTAATCAGATTACAGGAAAGGAAAAATTATTTGATTTCCAGGTACTCAATGGGGAAGTCCTTTATGAAAGGGTTCTCTCCCTCATGCATAATGAGCTCCTTTGGGAAACATTTACCAAGACCCCAGTTGTCTTGTGGGGTCCTGGCTATTGTCAGATCAAAATCTGCCAAGCAATGGCAGTAGGTACATGGAGGGCAAAAGAAACTGACATGAACCTCAGGGGTTCTCAGCAGGCTCCTGGCACGGTAGGAGTCTAATAATGTCCACTGGGCTCTTAGCCAAGAAATGGAAGGGTACTAGGCATTCAAATACATGCCTGGACAAAAGAACAGAAAAAAAGAAAGAAGGAGACAATGTGGTAATATATTGTGTACCCTAATAAAGCTTGCCTTGAGAATCGGAGGACAGAGCCAGTCACTAGATTAGAGACAGAGGCCAGACAGTGGTGACACACACCTTTAATCCTAGTACTGGGAAGCACACATGCCTTTAATCCCAGGAAGTGATGGCTGGGTGGATAAAGGTATATAAGGCATAAGGAAACAGGAACTAAAGCAGTTCAGCTGAGATCCTTTCAGAGGCTTTCAGTCTGAGGAAACAGGATCCGCTAAGGAGTTGGCAAGGTGAGGTTGGCTGTGGCTTGCTCTGCTTCTCTGATATTTCAGCTTTCACCCCAATATCTGGTACCAGGTTTTTTATTATAAGACCATCTAAGATTCGAACAACAAGACAGTGATGAAACAGTGGGACAATGGGAAAGAAAGAGGAGGCAGCAATGATGGTACCTTGTTCATCATCTACCAAAAGGAATAAAATTGGCTGCAATGCCAGAATTTGGGAGGCTGAAAAAGGAACACAGTGATTGAGACTGCGCTAGACAGTTGAGTGAGGCCAGTGTGGACTAGAAAGACCCTGTCCCAGACAGGTGATAGATAGATAGATAGATAGATAGATAGATAGATAGATAGATAGACAGACAGACAGACAGACAGACAGATATACAGGTGATACATAGATACATAGTAAAAACGGAGAGTGAAGAAAGACTGACCATAGTCCTCAATTGTCTTCCCCCTCTGTATCATAAACACCCTTGGTAATACAAGTCAGGGTACAAACTAGAGACATCATAGACACTTAAGTTTCGCTGGCCACTGCCTGCACTCCTTGGAATTATCATGCAACAGGCTAACCTGTTTGTATTTATAGTCACTGCCCCTATTCCAAAGACACAGAAAGGCCTATTTCCCAAGCCAAGCCATGTTGCAAGGCCGCTGTTTCCTTTTGCTGTAATCCACTACAGACTGATCTTCCTGCTGAAGAAGATTGTCACGCCATGAACAACACATGCAGTGTAAAGGCAGTGTCTTTAACCATCAGTTCAAAACATCAGCTTATCCACATATTCAGCACAAAATACATGAAACAGGCTGTGGACTCAGCACATGTCTTTGTCCTCAGAATCTTTTTCTAAGTCTCTACACCACAAAAGCAATAAATGTAGGAGTAGCCTGGTTCCTCAAGTTCCTAGACTCTTCAGTCTGACATTCCAGACCCCATGAGCTCTGGCCCAACTTCCCTTACCCATTGGCTCAGGTTTATCTCCCCCTTTTCTCCTTAAGCACCCCACTCTAATACAACAGTACTGGGCGATTCCTGGACTTCCCCTTCCTCAAGAGCCCTGTATATACAATTCTCATCTTGACTAACAACTTCCCTCTTTCCTTAACCCCCACACCACAAGAATGCCCCTCCATCCAACATCCAAACTTCTGCCATTGCATACTGTCTTCACCCAAGTTCACTCACAGAACAATCCCAACAGAGGAATGAGCTCCTTTTAGTGAATGGATAGAAAGTTGCACAGTGAATTATTGGAGCCCAGTAACTCTGCAGTTTACTAGATGCAGAATTCAGAGCAAACCATCTGAACTCTTTGAATATCCACCATTCTTTCATTTGTAAAACAAAACAGTACCTATCTTGCATGTTGTTAAGAGAATTAGAAATAATTTACCTAATAGACCAAAATAACAGATTGAACACACCTAAATCAAGTATCCAAAATCAGAAACACATGGGCTCCCGAAGTCCCACATTTTGGAGCATTCTATAGTTTAGATTAGTGATAATCAACCTGTAAGACCTATGCAACTCTTTCCAAATGCAAAATCTCCCCACTCCCATTCTCAAAGCTGGAATACATTTGGTCTAAAGCATCTCAGATAAGGGATAGCAACCTGGATTATCTGTAATACCCAATAAATTAAGCCAGGCATGGTGGTACATGCTTTTAATCCCAGCACTTGGGAGACAGATGCAGGTTGATCTCTGAGAGTTAACATCCAGCCTGGTCTACATAGGGAGTTCCAGGATAATCAGAGCTACATAGTGAGACTCTGTCATGAAAAAAAAAGAACTAAAAAACGAAAAATAAAGATTCTGATTCAAAAATGAAAAACAAACCAAAACCAAAACCAAAACCAACAGTGTGATTGCTTCAAGTCCAGAAAAAGAAGAATGAGCCACATACTGTGGGCTCAAGAGCAGACACTTCCAAATTTAACCTCTATGCTTAACATTGAACAGGTGTTTTACAGAGCAAACATTAAAAAAAAAAAAACTAAAATTATTTGCACCAAGATATTCATGAAATCAGCTTTAAAGACAATATTGTGAGCAATTGTACCTATCTCAGTTTAGTCTAGAGTGGACAAATATTATCAAGGGTAGGCTAAATATATTCAATAATTTTGGGTCCCTGTTACACACTGCAAATAAAACTACATTGTTTTTTGTTTGGTTGGTTTATTTTGTTGTGTTTCCCTGTTCTTTATGTCTACTTATTTCTTTGGTAATTTGTCTCAATTTTCTCCTCAGATTTTTTTCCCTCAACTTTTTCTAGACTGAAGTAGAACAATTTGAATTGAAATTTGCCTTAAATCTGAGTCAAAAACATGCCCTAACAATTTCAGTTGTGACCATAATGAGTTCTAATCTGGATATCCGATTTAAAGTTGTTTTTTTTTTCCTGGTCTAAAATCAACCTCATACAAAAAAAATTAAAAATTCTACACTGGAGCTTTATGGATGTCTCATTATTTTGACATTTCTATTTCCTCCAGGAAGGTGTTGACAGTCACTCACATTCTTATTAGAGAATTTTTAAAATATCATGTAAGCTTACAAATGGGAAACAAATCCTCTAACTCAGGGCTGAAGTAACGGTGCCAGTGCACCTATGAAAATGAAAAGGATGGTACCCTAGTGTGGGATGACAGTTTTCCTTCATTTTGTGGTAGCAGTATTTTATAGTTGAAAGTGAGGTCAACCACCTGGAGGGGGATGCTGCTTCTCCTCTGCTTTCTGGCTAAGACCAGCTGCAGAAGAAATTCAACTGCAGAAAAGATGTATTTAGAACTCTTTTATACTACCTACTTCACATTAAAAAAAAAACAAAACCTATCATCCAAATCCCGCTAAAGAACTGTGTGAAGTCATAAATCGAGCATCCCCCTTTTAGAACCCCTCGCCCCACCGAGCCCTCCACTGGCTCTCCTCCATTCTGTAGGCTGTCAAACCAGACAAGGCTTCTGAAACTCTTTCCCCTGACAACCCCTTTTCACCTGAGATACCATATGCCACTCTACAAATATATAAAATAGGTATGAAAATCAACATTTAGTAATAAGAAATGAGGTTGATTTTCAAACAACTCTTTGCATTTATTAAAGAAATAGAATTTGCACACCAGTGAGATGATGTGCTTGCTCATTTTTAGAGACTGAATTAAATATTGGCTGAATATTTGATACTAGGGGATGCAGAACATGAGAGCTCATGGATATTTTGATTTTATAATCATTATTGAAATAGTCACTTGATATACATAGTAAATAACATAAATATGCTTAGGACTATTTCAGAAATTGTTGGAAATTATATCCTAATCCCAGGANAAATTCTTTCAATAATTTGATAAAACTCAAATTAACAACTCAATCAAGCAGTCATTTTTAAAAAATTAATTTTTTTTGAAATTATAATTTAATAACAACATTTCTCTCTTCCCTTTCTTCCCTCCAAACTCTCCCATACTCCTCCTCCCCACTCAATTCAAGGCCTCTTTTTTCACTAATTGTTATTGCATGCATATGGATGTGTGTGTGATACATGCATGTATATTTCAGTCTGTATAATGTTACATATATGTATGGTTTCAGGATTGACTGTTTGGACAACCAGTTAGTGTCCNCTTCCCTGGGGAATTCCACCTCTCTGAATCTCAGTTTCCATAGTTGCCTATAGTCCTTTGTGGAGGATTGAGGACTCCTCGTAGGCTTTTCCTGGTCCTGATTGGCATGTTCTTTGGTGTCTTCCTTGTTTTTTAAAGTAAATATTTTAACAGAACATGACCTAGCAATATGTCAATTTGTTACATACTGAAAAATGATAGCAAGAAAATATAAAAAAATTTCCCCCCACAATCAAACCATTATGCTTCTGGAAGTGCAGAAAACTTTGTGCATATAGTATATACAGTATGCTTCATAACGCAAGCATCTCAAATCCAGGCAAGTGTTCAGGCAGCGTTGGTTGGTGTTGAGTAGCATGATGACATACACACAGTGTATGTTGTATGCACAGAGCCAAAGCTGCAGTGAAACGGCAAGATGCCACACAGCAAGCATTGTCAGAAGTGACTGGGGCTCATTACATTTTTGATTGTGAATTTTTAGCCATTGTGCAGCCAAAACCTCTTTTACTGTTGCCAAATCTTTCCCAAGCCTCCCACAGGTTAATAAGCTAGGAACTAGAACGCCCCTCTCCCTCGTCACCAGAGCTGTCCATCTATCATCCCCATCTCTAACAGATGGGTCTTACCCTCTTTGGGACCTGGACGCCAGTAGTTGCTGGTTCCCACACATTTCCCAAGCTGATATGGTCAGGTTCTTAAAACCCTCTGGATATAAAACCAATCTTTTGGCATCATAACATTCACAGAACTGTACTGTTTTGAGATGTCTGGCATTGAGTGGAAACTTGGAACCACTGAGGGAAGGACTCTCAGCCTTAACATACTTACCCATAATAAGACGCTCAACCTTTTTCTTCACCCTCACCATTCTATAAGAAATTCAGACAATTTGTCTACATATGCTCGTGTGGGTATATAGACATTCTCTTTCTCATATTGTGGAGAAAAGGAAATAATATGAAACAAACCATACATTTCAGCAACTGCTTGAATGTCAAAACACATACAACAGATTACTAAACTTTTCATATGTGATGGTAATAAGCTTAGATTTACAAAAAAATAAAATCAGAAAATGTACCTCTTCCCTCTTCCCAGGTTCTCCGACTGCACAGCATCTCCCTAACAGAGTCACAGACAACCTTTTAAACACAAATCACAGTGATGTCTAATTCAGATGATGACAGAGATGGCTCAGAGTTTGATCACAGGAACCCACAGATATGGTGGAAGGAAAGAAGCAACTCCCAAAAGTTATCTGCTGACCTCCACATACACTGTGGCACTCACACACATGAAGATGTCAGTTCAGTCTTTCCCTTCCTGAACAATGGCTGACGTTCCTCCTGTCATTGACATCATCCAGTTTCCAAAGAGCCCATTCTGTCAGGTCCTCCCTGTTGTTGTTGGTATTTTACTCTTTTTGGGGGGCCCACCACCCAGCTCCCAAATAAATTCACACACGGAGGCTTATTATTACTAATGAATGCCTGGCCTTAGCTTGGCTTAGTTTCTAGCCAGGTTTTCTTAAATTATCCCATCTACCTTTTGCCTCTGGGCTTTTCCCATTCTCTTACTTCTGTAAATCTTACTCTTACTCCATTGCTGGAGTTGTGTAGCTGGGTGGCTGGCCTCTGAAGTCCTCCTCCTTCTCCAGCTACTTCCTCCTTTCACTCCTCCATCTCTTTTCTTCCTCTCCTCCCAGATTTCTCCTTCTCTATATCCTCTCTGCCTGCCAGCCCCGCCTAGCCTTTCTCCTGCCTTCCCATTGGCTATTTAACTCTTAATTAGACCATCAGGTGTTTTAGACAGGCACAGTAACACAGCTTCAGAAACAAATTAAACAAATGCAATATAAACAAAAGTAACACACCTTAAAATAATATTCCCCAACACCTCATCACATCAACACAAATGGCATACAGGGTAACTAATGAGCATGGTGTGCATCCTGAGTGTTGGCTAGTGCCCCATTGTTAGCTTTCCCTTAGTCCTTGCTTCATCTGGGCTGCTTCCTAAAGTTAGCATATATATATATATATATATATATATATATATGCCAATCCCCTATTCAATCTCCAATAATGAACAATTTTGCTTTCATAATAATGAGACAACAGGACAATAGTGAAATGCCCCNTTTAGACCTGTCTTGTTCATGCCCTATGTCCAAATAGAATGTGCTATTCCTAAAATATCAAGTTTTATATTTCATTCAGAATCTGGCTCCTATTAACATCCTCAATAAACTTTCAGACCCTTGACTAAAACTGATCTCTGATTTCTCAAATTATTAACAACAACAGAATTGCAGGGATGAAAAGGACCTTTAGATCACCTGGTCCGGTCATTTGATTTTACAGATCAAAGGCAGTCCTAGGACTCTGAGAAGTAAGCAGGCCATATCTGGTGATATGACTGGCTGTCTGCATACAATTTGCAAGTTGGATATCTTCACTCCCTGGCCAGTTCCTTTCAAACACNTGGGTGAGCCATTTTTCATAATATTTATATGCCTTGAAAAATATCAGAACACTTTTCTCTAAAAACTATGCTTTTGCATAAATTTTAGAAAGCTCATATTACTACGCTTCAAAATTACCATTCATGAGTACNTTAAAATGGAAATGGTTTTGTTACATTATTTTCATACTACATGGAAATCTGATGCAAATATGTGGTTCCTATTTTCCTTGCTAAATCTCATTTTCCCTCAACTCAAAACCATCTACAGGTTGCCTCTGGTCAAAATAGTTATGTCCTCTGAAAAGAAATCCTTAATATTTTACAATTTCTTAGATGAAGTCTTACTACATTGCCAAAGTCCATCCTGAATGCATGAACTCAAATGACATTCCTGCTTTAGCCTGCTAAGTGCTGGGACTTCAGAAACCAAGCCCACCCCCTCCCCCCNAAAAAACTTTTTTTCTTCTCTCCTTTTTATTTTTATTTCTGTGCAACTGCTTGCAGAGGCCAGAAGAGGGCACCACATCCCTTAGAGGTAGAGTTAACAGATGGTTGTGAACCATCTGACTTGGGTGCTGGGAACTGAATTGGGTCATCTAGAAAAGTAAGCAGTACTTGCTC
>LZPO01027536.1:55109-66808 GCA_001675575.1 Neotoma lepida | reverse complement strand
AAAAGAGAAAGATTTATTTTTGGGTCACATCAGGGAAAGCATAGCAGAGCTCATGATGGCAGGAACATGCAAATCAAATGGTCCTTCATGTCTCAGTTGATCAGAGAGTAGAGAACGCGGTCCAGAATTGGGAACCAGCCGACAACCCCCTAGCTTTTCCACTGTGGACCCATATGAGGAGGTTTCATAACAGCCAAAAACAGTGCCACCAGCCTGGGACAAAATGTTCAAAAACTTAAGCCTATGGAGGATGACTTTTCACATTCAAGTCATATATTCCAGATCCTTATATTTTTCNTTTACAGATTTTACTAAAACCCAAAACTGAGATCAACCTGCTTTTTATAGCATATCATTTCTCTCGCAGACTATGCTATCTATCAGACCTCTATTGATTCTTTTTGAGACANGGTTTCTCTATATAGCACAGGTCGGACTAGAATTTGCTATGTAACCCAGACTTNCCNCAAATCAATGGCAATCCTCTGCCTCCCAAGTACTGGGGTTGGAGACACACATCACACCATACTTTTGTCTATTGATTCTTTNTTCTTTTTAGTTTTTCAAGACAGAGTTTCTCTGTGTAGCCCTGGTTGTCCTGGAACTCCTCTGTAGAACAGGCTGGCCTCAAACTCACAAAGATCCGCCTGCCTCTGCCTCTCAAGTGCTGGAATTAAAGCTATACACCACCACTTCCCTGCTTTATTGATTCTTGAGGATAGCCCCTTACTCACACGTACACACACACACACACACACAGACACACACACCCTTATAAATAAAAATAAATCTAAAAAAAGGGAAGGGATTTATATAATTACCTAACCATATCTAAATATAAAACTCTCCAATTCCACTATAATACAGAGTATTTCAGAATGCTATAATTCAGATCAATTTAGTCTAGAACTATGATTGTCCCTGTCCCTGTCCTCAAGGTTAAAGTTGTTATCAATGAAAATGAGTTTAAAAAAAATAAAATACTATACACATCTCTGTCTACCTTCCCTCAAATCATTTTCATCAGATGACAATGACACCTTTGACTGTATTATTTGAACAGAGAGAAATAAACAGGTCCACACGAGTAACCCTAGTGAAGCATTAATTATAAAACACGTTAATCAAGTTACATGTTTCTAGACTACCTATAAATAGCCTGTTCCTTTTAACTTCCTGAAGCTAACTTGTCTTTTCTTAGCCAAACTGAACCTCAATTACTCAGCCAAAGTTCTTTGAAAATTCTCTCCTTTAAAAGAGGCACTCTAANAATGTGGTTCTAGAATATATCCGAATTTCATTGAATTTCCTTGCGACCTTGTTTAAAGCAGGAATTCTTACATTTGCTTTCCTTCAGACTCACCATTTCTATACACTAAGGACCTCTACAGATGTTTAGTTAAAAAAAAAATTCAAAAGTTTATATATATAAGATTTAAGATATTCTATACTTAAGTATCCTTACATATATGTTTACATATATGAGATTTAAGAAATACTATACTTACATATTCTTAAAAGAATTTTTGAGTTGTCTAGATCTCACCCAAGTAAACCCAACTAGGAATTTTAATTTTATGCTGTTCAATTCATCAATAATATATAATACCTATTGTTTTCCTCAAATATATACGGTACCCGATATCATTGGCTTTCAGAGATGATACATCAACTCTCTAATGCTAAACCATACAAAATCCACAATTCTTATTAGTAAAAATCCAAAGATTATCTTACCATTCCAAGTTAGTGTGGGTATGGGAGTTTCTTCGTTTTTGTTTTACCTTTGTGTAAGTGTAAGTGTATGTTGTGTTCCAGTTTATGTACACGTCTCTTACTGNTTCCTGCTATGTACATCACNTGGCCTGGCCTGGAAGCCCCTGAGGTTTCTCCTGTTTCCACCTCCCATGTCACTGGGATTGCTATCACCCGGGCTTTATATGGGTTCTGAGGATCTGAGCTCAGGCCCACGTTTATCTAGCAAGCCTTTACCCACTGAGTCATCTCCCCATCTCTTCCACTCCAGTTGTATAGCAGCTTGGAGGTAAAGCATGTTTTACTTCACTAAATTAATGACACCATCCCAGTTCAAATCTNGTTTGACTCGGAGCATAAGAAAATATGTCAATTCCCACCTTTCTGAATTTTTCAAAATAAAGGACAAAGGCCGGCAGGACGACTCAGCTTGCTACCAAGGGCATCCTGAATCCCATCCCAAGCACCCACAGGGTGGAAGAAGAGNAGAATCTACTCTAACAACTTGTCCTCTGTCCTCCACAGGCACACATGCACACTCACAGACAGAGAGATGATAGATAGAAGAATTTAAAAAATTTTCAAAAGTAGGCTGGGCGTGGTGCCATACGCTTTTAATTCCAGCACTAGGGAAGCAGAGGCAGGAGGATCTCTGAGTTCAAGGCCATTCTGGTCTACATACTGAATTCCTGACCCACAGGGCTATACAATTCAACCTTGTCTTTTAAAAAAAAATGATTTTTAGGGGACACGGGAAGACTTAGTTATTGGAGTTATGCCAGGGTCCCTTATACTTTGGAAAGGAATATTGTATTATAGAAAAACAAAACTAAACACAAAAAAAGATAGAGAATTTTTTTTTCATTTCTCAATATACAAAAAAGCCTGAGAGCAAAGAATAGTATACTCTGAATGGCAATAAAGTTGAAGATTTTATTTGGGTTCAGAAAGTTCATTTCTAAATTTGATGAGAAATTAGAATGCATTTCTCCCAGCAGTGCCACAAGTAAGTGGCGTTTTCTGCCTAATAAAAAGGAACCTATCACTGGAAGCCTGCTCTTTTCTGAAGGGAGATGGAGGACGAGTGGATGGGGGGGTGGGCAGCATGTTAGGAGGAGAGGGAAGGTATTAACAATGGGCAGAACTCGGTGATTGGAGGATCCACAGAACTTCGGCGTCACATCCACATTCTTTCTCCCCTCTGGAAAATGGCTTTTGCGTTTTTAATAGGCTCACAGATCTGACCTCCAGTGGTGTCACCTTCATTTCTTCTTTCTGGTTACTTCCACAACTGCCTCTGCTATGGAAGCAAAGCAGCCTGTTCCTGTGGACATTTTATAAGCAAGATCTTGCAAAGAGTGTAAAGCGCAGGTACAAGGAGTGATCTGAGAGCAGGTTAGTAGGACACTCTCCAAATCTACAGCCTAGTACATAACAGACAGCTGAAGACAGGCATTATGGGTCACACAGAGAGGAATGGTAACATTTTTAAAGTTTCCACACCGGAAAGTCAGAGGACAGCTTGCATGAGTCTGTTCTCTCTTTCCATCATGTGGGCTAGGTCCCAGGAATTTAACTCAGGTCATCAGCTGGGTAGTGGTTAGCTTGATGGTAACTGCCCTTGTCCTCTGAGCTATCTCTGCAACCCATGTTTTCAAACTCTTTTTTTTTTAACCAGATGGGATATCTGTGGATATCTGCTCCCGGAAACATTATTACTTCCTGTTTATGAGGCTAACAGTGGCCCATTAAGTATATATTTACATTTTAAGGGCAGAAACAGGGCGTATAAATACAGTAGCTACAATGTAATGTGCCTGCAAATACTCAGGTAATCCACAGTCAATCTTTTCTTGGAGGCCCATGAACAAAAAGTTCTTCTTGCTAACCTAGATAACTTCATAGTTTATTGAAGGTAACGAATGATTTATAAGTTTCCATGCTCCAAAAGTAAGAAACAAAAGCTGCTTAAAGCAGTCACCCCAATTAATGTTTCAATACTTTGGAGCCTTCCTTAAGACACATTTTGTGCATTCTTTATAGTTCTGAAGACAAGCAATCTGAAATGCATGACTTACTCCAAAATGGTTTTTAAGATAACGATGTTATTCTGTAAGTGTAACAAAGCAAACATTCATTTCAGAAGCTATTAACAAATTAGCTTCAAAACTGCTTTTCAATACTTTTCCAAGTTTGTTTACTGACGGGCAGGAGGCTCTCACTGCCCTCCCTCACCACAGGAAATAAGCTGCCCTCTAAGACAAGTACTCTTCTTAGGATGCTCCAACTTAACTCAGTCAATTCCAGAACAGCTCTTGCTTGAATAGGAAGAAAAGAAACAAGCTGCTGCCCCCAGACTATCAGTAAATTGCTGTAGCTACAGTCCAGAACTCAGACTGTCCCAACCGGGCAGTCTGGCTCCTGGTCTGTGTGTGCAATGTCTACACCTTTTCCCTCTCACCCTCATTTATTGATCCTTAGAGCTTTTACTAACTTCCTCAAGTGGAATAAGAACTCTGCTAAGACAACTAACCAACCCATCTGCTGAAACTACCCACAGACAAGATCCCTGAGTACAAGAATGTATACCTGAGTATCGACAATGCAAATCTTTCCAAAAACGTCAGGGCTCTGGCTAAGTGAAAGGTCTGGAGAAAAATCTAAGACACAGAAAATGGTTTCTGGTAATTCTCAAATTTATTTAAAAAATTTTTTAGAATTAAGCAAATGAAGGGAATAAGAGTAATGCTATACTGAGTTCATAGATAAGGAAATCTATAAAAGTACTGTGTCCTAAACATCTTAGAAAAAAGATGACACATCCTTCCTATGGGGACCTACTCTATCCACAGGCCTTACCTCTAAACAGATCCATATTGACTAAATAGTCCACTGCCTGGGATTGGTTATAGCCTGCTACTAAACTAGGGCTCAGGGCGTAAGAAAGCTTGCTGTGTAAGCATGAAGACCCAAATTTGAATTCCAGAACTCCATAAAAACTTGGGCATAGCAACTCACATGCCTGTAACTCCCACCCACATGCCTTTAATTCCAGCACTGTGCTAGATAGAGATAGAAAGGGTGCTGGGGCCTTCTGGCCACCAACCTAGGTCCATGTTCAGCAAGAGACTCTGCCGCAAAGAAATAGGACAGTGAATGACAGAGCAGGGTGCCTAACATCTTCCTCTAGCCTCCATAGTCACACCTCACCATACACACACTGAACATTCATATCTCCCTCTGCCTCCTTCTCCCTCTCCCCCTCGGACACACACACACACACACACACACACACACACCACATATTTATATCAATATCCTATTGACTATGCTTCAATGAAGAATCTTTTTGGGTGAATTTAGAACCACACACACACACACACACACACACACCACATCCATGCATCAAAATAAGATGAACTAGGCAAATAAAATCCCAATTTTAAAGTTTTAATAAAAAGATGATTCTGTTAATAAAAAGATGATTCTAAGTCACAAGATGGTAGAAATACCCCCATGAAGAGCCACCATGGTCAAGCTGAAATGATCAGTCAAAAAAGCTAATGGATGGGTAATGGTCTTAAAGAAAAAGCAAGCCTGTCACAAGTGACACCACATGACCAGACACTGGACGGAAAAGAGAATGGATCCCTTCCCTGTGACCAAGATCCTTGTATATGATAAACCCCACTTCCCCTGTAGAAATGTATTCTTCTCAGCCAAAAAGCAGCTACCAAATACAATTGCAAGACACAAGGTTTGCCACTCTTTCTACACAGATAATCTGGTGGACTTGGTATTTAAAGGACTCAAGATATGGGGAGTGGCCAGATAGGTCTCCATGGTTCCTGTTTACGTCTATAAATAAATACCTTGCCAGTACAAAGTGACAAATGTAGCACTGAAAATGTCTACAGAAAGATCTAGACATGCTTTCTGCTGCTCCTGCCTGAACTCACTCCAGACACTTCAATGCATCCCCTCTCTCCTTTAATAATGAGCTTATGTTCCACCTCTTACCAAATGAAAAGGCTCATGACCCATCAAACAAAACAAAACAGCCCAGCTCCAAGCATTTGGTAAAACTGAAAGGTTTGGATCAGGAGAGTAAACATCAGATGGAGAAATTCACTGAGGTTTGTCATCACACCATCTTAGTGCACCTTCCTCCTTGCAAACAAGCAGGGTAAGACCTGCCAGCCTGTGTTTTTGCAGTTCTGAGCACACACAGTGATGCCCCAAAGATGGCAGAGAGAGCTTTCTCAGGATGCTTCAGCAGAGCTAAATCAAGAAGTGGAGAGAAGGCAGCAGATACAATGAAACCTCATTCATTCAAGAGCAGGAAACAGAAAAAGAACTCCCAGCAGGGCAGCCTTGGCCTCTAGTGTGCTAGGGGTTTATCCAAATATGTGAGACTGATGTTTACAGGAAATGAGAACTAAAAGAAAAAGTATTACATCGATATTAAAAGTGACTTTGGGACTGGAGAGATGGCTCAGCAGTTAAGAGCACTGACTGCTCTTCTGGAGAACCCAGGTTCAAATCTCAGCACCCACTTGACAGCTCACAGCTGTCTGTAACTCTAAGATCTGACACCCTCACACAGACATACATGCAGGCAAAACACTAATGCACATAAAATAAATTTTAAAAAGTGACTTACATCCAGCTGCTGTGTGGCCTATCCTTGAACCTGTGCATCATGCTAAACAAGCAATTGTTGAGTCCATTTTGCTTCAACACTTAGTAGAACCAACATAAAAAAGAATAATGAGGGCTGGTGAGATGGCTCAGCAGGTAAAAGCCATGTCACCAACCCTGAGGACCTGAGCTTGATCCCGGGAATCTATGTGGTAAATAGAGAACACCAGCTCCCTCAAGTTGTCCTCTGATGTCCACACATAGGATGCAGCACACACAGTCTGCCACATACATACATACATATATATACATACACACAAACGCACCACACGCTAAATAAATAACAATGATAAGGCTCTCCATGAGAGTAAGCCCCACTGAGAGGAGGCAAGAGAGGACAGAGCTGTAGCACAGCAAGAGGAGGAAGCAGTGTGTGTGAATAACAAGGGATGTTTGATAGGGAGGTTGGGGATGCAGTATGTGATCACTAAACCCTTACATTTGAAAACCACAAACTTAGTAACAAATTCCATGAAGATAACTTTAAATAACTCCCCTCCCCACCCCACCCCCCACACATACTTTAAAGATGTGGACAATGAAAAGGCAATGTTTTGCTGCCTAAATGAAGGTGAGATCTGCCCAGTCAAGAGTGTGTGCTTTTTAACAACTCGAGAGGAAATTATGGGCAGGGCTTCTACGCTACAGACCAAAGACATCAAGTCTTAAAGTCTTTATGTCATTAAATTAAAGGCAAGACTAAGAAAACAATCAACCACATGGATGGGTACAAAGAATACATTTCCTCACCAAATCCTATGAAAGTAGGATCAGGAAATATGCTTTAACTAACTGCAATATAAAACTTATTAACAAGTATCCCTTTCACAAAATAATAATATACAAATTTGGAAGGAATTACTAATGGCACGATACACTGGATTTTTAAATACCATGGGGAGTCACGTAAAAATGATGATCCCAGACTGGATGCATAGCTCAGTGGTAGAGTGCTTGCCTGGCACGCACAGATCCCTGAGTTCAATCCCCAGCACCATGAGAGACTAACAAAATGCTGACCTCATCAAGAAAAGCAATTGTGTCTTTTTCTTAGAACTTATATTCAAGGCTGATTTCTGAATCTTCCCAATACAACCTCCTTATACATTGTAGGAAGTTTCCCTATTTAAAGCAGTGACAACAACTTTATCCTTACAAGAGTTTAGACCCAGATCCCTGTGACAACCTTTATTCTCATTTGCTCACACATCAGGCATCAGGAAATCCTGCAGACTCTTCCTCAGGGAATTCACAACCCACTCCCTTCATTACTGCAATGACTAAGACTTTGGCCCAGACCACTGTCACCTTTACCTTCTACATGTGGCTGCTGTTTCTACAATTTATAATCAACCCCCTATTCCAGAGGAACCTTTTAAAATTGAAGTCTCCTCTGTGTTCTTCCTCTGCTCAAAACTGTCTTCCCTCCACATTGCCCCATCTTTTTTTTTTTTTTAAGTATAACCAAAAAGCCCAAATGTTCTACGCAGCCGTCATCTGCTTGGTAGCTTCCTTCTCTCCCCAGCCCTCTAGGTATGCAGGGCTCTTTGCTCCTGTTATCTGTTCCAGGGCTTCCTCTGGACTTATGGCTCTTATTCATCTTAACCTCTCTGCCTTAACAGCCCTTGCTCTCAGATACCTGCTAATCTTGACCATCACTAGTTCAGGGTTTATTGTCTACATGTGGATACCTCTCTCTACCCCAACATACACTTTTTGATAAATTTTGAATATGACATGTCTCCCATGGGCTCATGTGTTGAAACTCTGGTCCCAGCTGGTGGCACTATATGGGGAGGTGATAAAGTACTTCTGGAAGTAAGGCCTGACAGGAAGAAATAAACCACTTGGGGTATGCCTTTGGCAGCTCTATCTAAACCCAAACTCCTATCTGTCTTGCTGCTTCCTGGCTGCCTCCTCCACCACACACTCCTGCTGCCAAGCTGCTTATCCTTGACTCAAGCCTAAGTCCATAGGATTCATGGGCTGAAGCCTCTGACTGGGACTCAAGAACAGTGCTTATTCTCTCCCTTTTCTTAGGTACTTGTCACAGTGAGAAAAAGTAACTGACATGGTCATATTCTCCATAAAACACCAGCAAAGGGACAATTTGTCTCATTCTTAGTGACAACTTAGAGATTGTATTTGGAGTAACTGAGTGACTGACTGGCTAGGCTTATAGAACAAAGCAATGGATGAGACTTGAACATGTTTAAAGCTGAAATATGGATATGAAAGTGACAGCACTTTCTGCTTGGCATGATGCTGGACAAAGTTCCTTAAGGTGGAGGAGGGAGGTATGAAGACAGGAGAGAGTCTAGCTGCCAAAAAAGGACCTACCCACATTCCATCAATGTTTGTGGACTTCAGTGCCCAACTTCCATGTGCAGCTGTCCCCTGGCCAACTCAAAAGTGCTGTGGAACAAAGCACATTTCCAAGGACTTTCAGATTTCAAAAGTCTAACAGATTTATACTGATCTTCATTTTCCAATGTCTTTTTTCTTTTACCTAGAATGGGGAGAGAGTAAGGGATGGGGTCTTATAGATTAGACTCAAACTTGTTATACAGCTGAAGATGGCTTTGAAATCCTCATCTTCCTAGGAAGATTCCTCTTGTATGCTGAAATTATAGGTATACACCAACCACATCCAGTTTCCCCATAAGTCACTTTATTTGTTTATTTATTTGGATGTGGTTATTTGGATGTTGTGGTGGTGGATAGTTTAAAACACGGCATCATATGACCAAGGTTGACCTTGAAATTTCTAGACAGACCAGGCTAGCTTGAATTCGTGATCCTCCTTCACGCCCAAATGCCGGGATTAGAGATGTGTACCACCACACCTAGCTTCCAGTATCATTCTTAACTAAGCATGGTGACTACGCATCTACTCCTTAGCCCATGAAAAAATGAGATTCCCAGTGTTAAACTGAGGAAGAATATTCTACATGGCATAGAGTGCCAAGGAAAGCAGCAGGCTGGCTTTGAGCCAGACACTGCCCCATGGGCTTTGCATGGATTATCTAACTTCATTGTCCCAGCAAGGGGAGGACTATTGTGACATCCAACTTACAGGGAGAGACTTACTGAACTCTCGATGGTGCACACCGATAACGACTATGACAGTCAGTCAGAGTGTGAATCCAGCCATGTTTCCTCCCAGCCTTAGGTTTCAGGTTCGTGATAACCCTTATATAAGGAACACCATATTTGTTCAAGAGAGACACAAAAAGCTCATTCTCCAACCTATTTTATACTATTAATTTTTTTTGAGTTAGTTTCCAATAAGACAGAAAATATCATTTGGCATTAGTATTAAAGAACACAAACAAAAACATATAAAGCTTAAAATGATGCTAAAGTCAAGAGAATGGTAATGTAACACAGTTTAGTTAAAAATTGCTTTTCCTAAAGCAAACACTGAGAGGCCTGCCTGGGAAAGAAGGAAGTAAAGGAAGTCTTGTAAATAGAGCTGCCCATAAAAAGTGGTTTCTTCTGGACACATTTGTATACAGTCAGCCAGAAAACTAACGTTACCATGTTCTTTCAAGTCCCAGTAGTTGGAGGAAAAAACATTACAAAAAAGAAAATAAGAAAACAGGATTCTACCTGGGTGTGGCGGTGCATGCCTTTAATCCCAGCACTCAAGAGGCAGTGAGATTGAGGTCATCCTGGTCTACAGAGTGAGTTCCAGGAGAGCTGGGGCTACACAGAGAAACCCTGTCTCAAAAAACCAAAACACACACACACACACACACGATTCTGTAATTGGGAAGCCCCAACCAGGAGTAGGAGGAATTCTTCAACCTGGGATCTGGATGTGTGTTCTGATAAAGAGAGGTAATGGAATCTGAGGAATTTGAGGATATCACACTACTTACAAAAATGTTAATTTCTCACCATCCTACGTTTTCATAAGACCGGAACAGCAATAAAGAAAGACTTGGGAAGAGAAAGCTAAAAATCAAACATTTTCTATAAACATCTGAAATNGTAAACATAACACTTTGTGTTTTTTAACTGCATTATGTATGTGTATATATACATATATGTATATATGTATTAAACCATTTGATTAAATAGCTCATCAATGTACATATTATTTAGACTAAATGGAGTCTTTTGATGAGCAAAGTCAGAATTTTGAGCTACCTCCAGCTACTTTTAAATAGATATGAGGACATGCAGGATCTAATTTTATATACAAAATAGGCATCAACCATCACTGAAACCTTGGAGCACCTTCCTAATGCTTCAACTACCAACCAACCAACCTACCCATAGCCAACATCCTATTCACCCCTAACCAGTATCACCGTCTTTAGGTAGTCACTACGGATCCGCCCCTCAAATCCCTCCTCCTTCCTCCAAGCCTTACTCCATACCACTTCTAATATCTTAACCCCTTCAAGACTAAACAAGGTACATCCCAAAGCTCAGCTGATAATTTACCCTAAGCCTAAGGGTAGAAATTAGTGAGGAGTAACCCCCTTCCTCCCTCCTTCCTGCTTAAGACCAGTCTTCCATCTTCTTTCCCCAGCACCAGTGACTATCCCTCATGAAAACCAAATCCCAGAACAGGGTGGGTAAGCAGTATGGTAGCCAGCAGATAGACCTTTTNGAGCCATCCTAGAGATGTGGCCCCCACACAAACATAAACTACATGGGCTACGGTCCACCCGGCCCCCCTGCCCACTTTAGTTCTGCTTCCACAATAGTTGAAAACAATCCATTCCTCCTTGTTTGTTTGTTCAACCCACTCAAGTCTAAACTACCCATCATAAGCTACAAAACTGCAGACAACAGGAAAAAGTGTCTAGGAACACCAAGACTCAAAACTCAGCTCCAGTCCTCAGGCCCACCCAGCCTGAAGCCAATGACAACTGAAGAGCATGCAAGCTTGCACTGTCCTGGCTATTTTGACTGCCATGTGGAAGACAAACTAGGCCAGTTACCAGTTTGCTGTTGCTGGCTACTTGCTGCTAGAAGGTGAATATTTTGCTGTTGTTCAGAAGCATGGATAGAAGTCAGTGATAATCCTCAAAGACAACAGAAAGCAAAACGGTAACACATGTGGCACAAGGGCAGCCATTCCCCTTTAACTTAGGAAAGGAGTTCATTCACTGGCCTCAATACAATGGGCAACATGTGAGAAGCAACGTTCTTCAGCCAAGATCTAACCCAGAATACTACAGCCTTTCCTTTGACTTTTTCCCACGTCCTTATGTTTGGGGATTTGA
>LZPO01027536.1:14653-26691 GCA_001675575.1 Neotoma lepida | reverse complement strand
GCTTCAATAGAAAAGTACTGCATGTGCTTGGGTAGTCACTCTAAAAAGACACCCTAGGAATGGTCAGATTAACTGTGATAATCTTCTCAGTGTTGGATATCATGGTTCTTCCGGTCTCAAGAAAAATGTTCAATGCTCCCCTTTTTGCTGTCTTGTGTCTAAAAAAAAATACTCATTTAAAAAACATATACACATGTATTTTAAAAACATTGTAAACATCAGTATTTTTTGGGTTCNCATACAAAGTAAAGAGCTTCATTATGACATCTTTGGACATATTTCATTATGTTTAGTTCTTACTTGTTCCCCTCCCCAGGGTCTTCCCCAGACCTCCTTTCCCTGTCCAGCAGATTCCCTTTTATCCTTCAGTTAGCCCTCCCTTCTGTGTTAATGCATATATCTCATTCCTTTCTCCATTTCTCTTCTCCNGTAAGATCTCTTCTTCCCCTCTTATGATCCACTTTCTAGTTTCATGACCCCATGCATGCAGACACATGTGTACACACATACAAACACACATATATTTACATATATACACCATCNTAAGTGTTTATTCCACGTATGAGAGAAAACACATGGTATATTTGTTTTTCTGATTCTGGCTTATTTTCTTTGGAAACACTCATCCTGAGTGTTCTGTGGAGTTCATACATGAAGCCAGCTGGGCTGAGGGTACTCTGTGAGTGAGGCTTTAATTACAAATTCAACCTATATGGCAGTTCCTGGGTTTTCTTTGTAATGTCTTTTTTCCTTTAATGTTATACATACTTGGAATGTATAAATTTCAAGTAACTTTTCAAATATATTTGTTGTAGAATATTATTTTAAGGTATGATACTTTTGTTTGTGTTGCATTTGTTTAACTCTGTAAAGCTGTGTTACTGTGCCTGTCTGAAACACCTGATGGTCTAATAAAGACCTGAACAGCCAATAGCAAGGCAGGAAAGAGAAACAGGTGGGGCTGGTAGCCAGAGAGAATATATAGAAGGAGAAATCTGGGAGGAGAAAAGATCAAAGAACAAAAGAAGGAGCCAGAGAAAGAAGTGGACCCAGGGGCTAGCCACCCATCTACACAGCAAGCCATGGAGTTTGAGTAAGATTTTCCAAAGTAAGAGAACAAGAAAAGCCCAGAGTCAAAAGGTAGATGGGATAAGTGAAGTTAAGGAAAGCTGGCAAAAAAACAAGCCAATCTAAAGCTGAGCATTCATATGTAAGAATAAGCCTGTGTGATTTATTTGGGATCTGGTTGGTGGGCCCCCCAAAAGAGCCAAAACCAAACATCAACATGTATTAGTACAAAGTTGCTGATGGAAGCCCCTTAAGCTCAGTAATACCATGTTTTGTTTTGTTATTTTTCTCATTAGTGTGGTGGCCTCTTTTCTCCATCTAAGAAGTGCTTTGTTATTTTATTAGGCCTTCCAAGAATCTGCTTTAGGGTATATGACTGCTTTTAATTTTATTTTTATTTGTTCTGTCATTGACAGTTCACCTTTTAAAATATGTATTTCTTTTTAAATGTATTGCTGGTGTGGCTAGGTATCTGTGTATGGAGGGGTGCACCTGCTGTGGCACAGATGTGGTGGCCAAAGAACAACCTATGGGAATCAGTTCTCTCCTCCCACCATGCAGGACTCAGGGATTGAACTGAGGTCCACAGGCTTGGCAACAAGTGCCTTTCCTGACCGAGGCCTCTTAATCCATATTTTAGGCTAAGCTTCATTGTATTTTTTCCAGTGTCTGTCACCAAATGATTGATATTTAAATCTTCTTCTTACATGGTTATACCCTTCCTTACCAATGGGACTTAATATGCAGTGTCATGATATGACATGCAGGAAACATTGAGCTATTTTCTTATTCTAGATTAAATATAAGGATTACTACAGACCAAGTAATTATTTCTGTTTTGTGTGTTTAATCATTAATTTACTCATTGACACACGGAATGGCAGGTACAAGCAACCTAATTATGGAAATAGGGAAAGGGGAGCTCTAATTAGGGAGGGGGAGACATAAATACAGAAGGAGGGAGGATGGTAAAATAGAAATAAGGATGTCTGAAAGTCATAAAGAGTCTACTATTAACTATCAAAAAAATAAGCCTATAAAAGCACATAAGCCTATCTACAAATAAAATACATCATTAAAAAGAAATTTTCTCATCTGGAATGGGAATACTTTTTCCAAGACCCAAAGACCATCTAATAAAACCTCAACCAGGCATGAGAAGGCCTCTTTTGAGTGTTAGTCGGGGTTGTCCAAAAGACTCCCCAAACATTACAGACTATAGCTATTGCCCTTGGTTGCCCCTCATCTCCCAGAGGAAGGGAAGCATCCCTAATGCGGAAGACACCATGCACTTTAGATGCAGGACCCGGAGGTGCATGGGCTGGAACTGACTGAATGCCTCCTCCATGAGGACAAGCTTTCATGATAGGACTAGCTTTCATGGTGCCAGATGGCACCCTGCAAGCTTCCAAAGGCAACCAACAGTCCTACCCAGCTATGATGTCTATGATTCACAATGACCAGCATGGCACAATAACTATACCTAAGGGTATAGTAGTGGAATTCATACATTGGCAGTAACCAACAGCTCTCTAATTGGACATAAGACCCACTCAATAAAAGAGAAAACATGCCTAGCACTGGAAACCTAGCCAACTACCCAAGGCTTGTAAAGTCATGGATTTTAAAGAACACACAACCACCACTTTATTTAACCAACATAATCCTAATTATGTTCTAAATATTTGCCCTTATCTCTGCAAGTAAGTGTAGTCCTCACCTCCATCAGGGAAACTTTGCAACAGATGGAGACCATTGTACAAAACTGCAACCAATCAAAATACAGAATTATTGAACCCAATCCCAATGGATACATCTACAAAACAACTCCCATACCTAAGACTCAGGANCACCAAGGAAGAGAGGTTGTCTTCTAGTACTGTCAGAAGATACATCCATGAAGTCTCACTGTCATGACTGACTAAACATGAGCAAAGGACAACAATAGCAATGGATATGCTAAAGTGGATGAGGGAAGGACCACGAGACCTCACCCCTACACAAAGAACTACNGGCAACTAAGGATGCTGAGAGTGGGAGAAATAGCCTTCCCCAGGAAAGAGCACACATAAAAAATTCGAAAGAGAGCAAGGCAATGGTGCACGTTAGAGGGTTTAGAGGGATGAAAAGAAATGGGGAAATGATTTGATTATAATTTCAAAGATAAAAGAAACTTTCAAAGGTTAAAAACTAGCATCTTTTAAGACAAGAATATGGGGGTATCTAAAAAAATAATGAGAAAAAATGCATATAAAAATGCTAAACACCAATTTGTGGATCTATTTTAAATAAAATCCAGCAAGATAATAATAATCAGTTGTGATAGAAAAATCAGAATGATGGATTTAGAGCTAGGTTTGATTGAAAAGCACACAGGAGAGATACCTACTGTGGTGGGCGTGTTCTTCATCCTGACCTCAGAGGATGACTATACGTCATACAGACTCTTGTATGCTCCTCAAGCTGAGCACTTAGTACACCTGCTTTGTGCACTCCTAAACCATGTCTAAAGTCCAATGCTGAAGGAAAAAGAGTGGCCACCTTTAAAAGAAATCCTTTCTACCACCAGGGAACTATCATAACCATTGAATATCAAGCAGTAAGCAGAACTTACATTAAGAAAGAAGAAAACTAAATGCTACATAGTGATTATAAACTTCTTCTAACCAGAATAAAATAACTAGAAACAACACTAATGGTGATGTTCTAGATGCATTCCTTATTGGCATCCTATTTTATTATATCCTATTATATTAAAGTTTAATATCTTTATTAATACACTTTCTGAATATACAGTAGTTTCATATTCATAGTTAAAAAAAAAGCCAAGAAAATCTAAATAAGCATGAAGTAAATTGTGTATAGTCCCACCACCAAGAATATTTTCTTTTCCTGTTGGCAAAATAAATTATTTGCTCTGTTACTGGAATATACCCAAGTTAATAAGGAATTTTTAACCATAAATTTAAGGATCCTTTCCAACATTAAAAAAAATCCAATTCTAATTGATTTACTTCTCGTTAAAAAGAACAAAACAGAAGAGGAAACAGCTAGAATATGTTTTGCTTAAAGTTTCTACACTAAACAAAGGGATCAGGGGTCTTTGTGACATTTAGTCGCTTCCAATCACATTTTAAAACCTACCGAGTCTGCTGAGACTTGTTTGGTCTTGTGCCAGCTCAGTTTCAGTGAATACAATTACACGTTTTAAACATCTAAGGGCNCCACAACTCGAGAGTCTTGAGAATCAAGTGCATGAGTGGGAGTAGGGGCCCAGGGCAGCCCTTTCCCAGGAGAGTGTTCAGTGCACATAAGGAAAGGGTTTGTGTCTTTTTCACTTGAGGGAAATCAGAATTCCCACACTAAATCATTCCTCAAAGATCCTACAGCAGAAAACAGTGCTTCTATGGAATATTCCCCAAGTGTATTTGGATACCTAAATTGTTCTACTCCTCCCAAGTGACAGCTGAAGACATCTCAAAGCAAGGCTGTCACTTTGGAAACANCAGATTATGAGTGCATACACACTCTGACTTCAAAGCTGCAGTCTTTCAGAGANACCCAGAAAGCCACCACAGCANGCTCACTGCCATTCCTAGAGGACATGATGGTGGCTGCCACTCCTGGTGAACACTATGGTAGTAAATGCCGTTTATTCCTCTAAGTTCCAGGAAGGCTCTTCTCCCTCTCTCCCCCCAGATCAATCCCCCAGTCTCATCCCCAAGTCTGCAGCAGGACATCTGTGGCAGCCTTCCCTGCACCCTCCCATCTCCTGTGGATCCACCTTTTCCTCCTACCCCTGTCTCTTATACACATCTAGATGTGTATAAGAGACAGCCCCAGTACTGTACCAGACTGTTTGGGTGACCTCTCATCACTGTCTACTCCCATTCCAAGAAGACAAAATAAGCAGATCCTGGTTGAAGACTCGACTCTCCTCTTTCCCATGAACCCCTTCATCCTCATTCCTAAGTCTTATCTCACAATACCCAGAAACTCATTTTACCTGGAACCCCCAGTGGCCACAACTACCAGGTCTAAAGAAAATTTCCTACCAGGCAACATACAGCCATCACACTCTCTGGAAATCCATAGACGAAACAGAATCCAAGGAACAAAACACTCACCCAACAAAGACAAACCCAGAAGTCAGCAACTAGACCTATAACCATCCCAATCTCAGATGCTTAGATGCCAGCATAAGAATACAATCAATAACAGCCAGGGCAATGTGTCTCCATTAGAGGCCAGCTATCCTACCAGAGCAGGTCCCAAATATTCCAACATAGCTGAAGCACAAGAAAAAGACCTGAAAACTACCTGTATCAAGATGATAGAGGTCCTTCAGGGGGAAATCTAATTTCTTTTAAACAAAGAAAAATAAGTGTAAGGAAATGAATAAAGTCCTTCAAGAAATCCTGGAAAACACAAACTGGAGGAAATGAATAAAAATGTTTAATACCTGAAAATGGAAATAGAATCAATAAAGAAAATACAAACCAAGGGGATTCTAGAAATGAAAGATTTGGGAAATTAAACAGGAATTACATAGGCAAGCTTCAGCAATGTAATACAAGGGATGGAAGGAAGAATTGCCGGCATTGAAAATATAGTAGAAGAAACAGATACATTGGTCAGGGAAGATGTTAAATCTAAAAAACTCCACAACATCCAGGATTCTGGGATACTATAAAAAGATCAAACATTGGAATAATAGGAATAGAGAAAAGAGAGGAATCCCAGCTCAAAAGCTCAGAAAATATTTTCAACAAAATCATAGAAAAAATTTCCTAACCTAAAGAAGGAGATGCCTATAAAGATACAAGAAGCATACAGAACACTAAATAGATTGGACCAGAAAAGAAAGTCACTTTAGTACATAATAATCAAAATATTACATGTTCAAAACAAAAAAAAATAATATTGAAAGCTGCAAGGGAAAAAGACCAAGTAACATAAAAAGGCAGACCTATTAGGATTATACCCAGATTCTCAAAGGAGACTCTAAAAGCCAGAAGGGCCTGCACAGATGTCCTGCAGACCCCAAGAGACCACAGATATCAGCCCAGACTATTATAATCTGCAAAACTTTCAATCACCATAGATGAAGAAAAGAAGATATTCCATGATGAAGCCAAATTTAAACAATCTCTATCTGCATATCCAGCCCTATGGAAGGTACTAGAAGGAAGTTAACTATACCCATGAAAACATAGGGGCTCAATCCCTCAATTAAAAAGACACAGACTAACAGAATTAACGTGAAAACAAGATCCATCCTTCTGCTGTATCCAAGAAACACCTCAACCTCAAGGACAGACATTACCTCAGAGTAAAAGGTTGGAAAAAGACTTCCCAAGCAAATGGACCTAGGAAGCAAGCTTGGGTTGCCATTTTAATATCTAAAAAAATAGACTTCAAGCCAAAACTAATCAGAAGAGATAGGACACTACATACTCAAAGGAAAAATCCAACAAGATGACATTTCAAATCTTAACATCTATGCCCCAAACACTAGGGCACCCAAGTTTGTAAAAGAAACACTACTACAGCTTAAATCACAAATCAATCCGCACACACCAAGAGTGGGAGACTTTAATGCCCCATTCTCACCAATAGACAGGTTATCCAGACAAAAAATTAAACAGAGAAATGCTGGAGCTAACAGATGTTATAAACCAAATAAACCTAACAGATATTTACAGGACATTTTACCCATACACAAAGGAATATACCTCCGTTTCTTCACCGCATGGAACTTTCTCTAAAACTGACCACATAATCAGATACAAAGCAAGTCTCAACAGATGTAAGAAGATTGAAATAACTCCCCGCATCCTATCAGATCATCATAGATTAAAGCTGGATATCAACAACAGAAACAATAGAAAGTTTACAAACTCATGGAAACTGAATGGTCAAGACAGAAATAAAGAGAGAAATTAAAGACCTTCTACAATTCAATGAAAATGAATATACAACATACCCCAACTTATAGGACACAGTGAAAGCGGTTCTAAAAGNTAAGTTCATAGCACTAAGTGCCTACATAAAACAAACAAACAAAAAACCCCCACCTGGAAATCTCTAACTAGCAATTTAATAGCACACCTGAAAGCTCTAGAACAAAAATAAATAATCACACCCAAGAGGAATGGAGATGGCAAGAAATAATCAAACTCAAGGTTGAAATCAATAAAATAGAAACAAAGAGAACAATACAAAGAATCAGTGAAACAAAGACTTGGTTCTTTGAGAAAATAAACAAGATAGACAAACCCTTATCCAAATTAACTAAAAGGTGGAGAAAGAATTTCCAAATTAACAAAATCAGAANTGAAAAGGGGGACATAACAACAGACACATAGGAAATCCAGAGAATCATAAGGATATACTTAAAAAAACTGTACTCCATCAGATTGGAAAAATTTAAAGAAATGGATAACTTTCTCAATAAGTACCACTTACCAAAGTTAAATTAAGATCATATAAATAATTTAAACAGACCTATAACCCTGAGTGGAATAGAAGCAGTTATTCAAATCTCCCAAACATAAAACCCAGAGCCAGATGATTTTGCTCAGAATTGTAACACACTTTCAAAGAAGAGTTAATGCCAATACTCCTCAAATTATTCCACAAAGCAGAAATAGAAGGAATCTTGTCAAATTCATTTTATGAGGCCACAGTTACCCAAACCACATGAAAACTCAACAAGTAAGGAGAATTACAGACCAATTTCCTTTATGAACATAGATACAAAAATACTCNATAANANACTTGCAAATTGAATCCAAGAACATCAAGAAGATCATCCACAATGATAAGGTAGGCTTCTTCATCCTAGAGATGTAGGGATAGTTCAATACATAAAAACCAAGAAGTGTAATCTACCATATAAGCAAACTGAATGGCAAAACCCACATGGTTATCTTATTATATGCTGAAAAGTCCTTTAACAAAACCCAGAACCCCTTCATGATAAAAGTCTTGGAGAGATTTGGGATACAAGGGACATACCTCAATATAATAAAGACAGTTTAAAGCAAANCCATAACCAACATCAACTGAAATGGAGAGAAAGCAATTCCACTAACATCAGGAAAAAGACAAGGTTATCCACTCTCTCCATAGCTATTCAATATAGTACTTAATGTCTTAACCTGAGCAATAAGACAAGGAGATCATGGGGATATAAATTGGAAAGGAAGAAGTCAATGTATCTTTACTTGAAGATGATAGGATAATATATATAATTGACCCTAAAAATTATACCTGGGAACTCCCACAACTGATAAACACTTTCAGCAATGTAGCTGGATACAAAATTAACTCACAAAAATCAGCAGCCCTCCTATATACAAATGACAAATGGACTGAGCAAGGAATCAGGGAAATAACACCTTTGGGGTAACTCTAACCAAGCAAGTGAAAGACTTGCATGATAAAAACTTCAAGTCTTTGAAGAAAGAAATTGAAGAAGATATCAGATGGAAGGATCTCCCATGCTCAGTAGAATTAACAGAGTAAAAATGTCCATCCTACCAAAAGCAATCTACAGATTCAATACAATCTCCATCAAAATTCCAACACAATTATTCATAGNCCTTGGAAGGACAATTNCCCACTTCATGTGGAAAAACNAAAAAAANCCAAGATAGCTAAAACAATTCAGAACAATAAAAGAACTGCTGGAGGCCTCATCATTCTGGATTTCAAGCTGTACTATAGAGTTATAGTAGTACAGAGTATGTATGGNATTGGTATAAAAATAGATATGTTGATCAATGGAATGGAAGACCCAGACATAAATCCACACACCTATGGATACCTGATATTTGATAAAGAAGCCAGAAATACACACTGGAAATAAGCATCTTCAACAAAGGGTGCTGGTCAAATTGATGTCTGCATGCAGAAGAATGCAAATAGATCCATATCTATCATCCTGCACAAAACTCAAGTTGAAGTGGATCAGAGACTTCAAAATAAACCCAGAAACACTGTATCTGATAGAAGAGGAAGTGGGGAATAGCGTTGAATGCATTGGCACAGGAGACAACTTCCTGGAAAGAACACCAACAGCACAGGCACTGAGATCAACAATTAATAAATGGGTCCTCAGGAAACTGAAAAGCTTCTGTAAGGCAAAGGATACTGGCATTTGAACAAAACAGCAACCTACAGAATGGAAAAAAGATTTCTACCAACTGCACATCTGGTAGAGGAATGATATCCAAAACTTATAAAGAACTCAAGAAACTAGATATCAAAAAAATCAAATAATCCATAAAAAATTGGGTACAAATCTAAACAGAGAATTCTCAATAGAGGAAACTCAAATGGCCAAGAAACACTTAAATGTTCAACATCCTTAGCCATCAAGGAAATGAAAATCAAAACTACTTTGAGATTTCATCTTACACCCNTCAGAATGGCTAAGATCAATAACACAAGTGACAGCTCATGCTGACAAAGATGTGGAATAAGGGGAACACTCATCCCTTGCCGGTGGGAGTGCAAACTTGTTCAGCCACTATGGAAATCACTATGGCAGTTCATCTGAAAGTGGGGAATGGATCCAGCTCAAGATCCAGAGGTACAGCTCCTGGCTATATACCCAAAGAACGGTTCACCCTACGACAAGGACACTTACTCAACCATCTTCATTGCTGCNCTATTCATAATAGCCAGAAACTGGAAACAACCTAGAGGTCCCTCAACCAAAGAATGGATAAAGAAAACNTGGTACATTTACACAATGGAGTATTACTCAGCTGTCAAAAACAAATGACATCATGAAATTTGCAGACAAATAGAAAAAAGAAATCATTCTGAGTGAGGTAACGCAGACCCAGAAAGATAAATATGGTATTCACTTATATGTAGATATTAGCCATTAAATAAATGATAGCCAACCAACAATCTGTATATCCAGAAAGGGTAGGTATAGAGGAAGGGTAGAGACTAGGGGACACATGGATATGCTTGGGAGGGGGAAAGAGATTTTATGGGTGGATTGGGGGTGTGTGGGGACAAGAAGAAGGATCAGGTGGGAAGGCAGAGGGGTGGTTGCATTGAGTGAAGGAATGCAGAGAGAGACAGCTAGAAATCAGGGGCATTTGAGGGGCGGTATGGAAACCCAGTGGGGTGGAAACTTCCTAAAATATATGAAAGTGATTCTAATGGGTTTCCTAATAATGGGGATACCGAATCCCAACTAGCCATCTCTTGTCACCAAACAAGGCTTCCAGTAGTGGGACTAGGTTGCACTCGAATGAGTTATTGGCTATGGGGGTTCCATGGAGATCCTCAAGCCACCCAGGCTGTTGCCAAGACAATAGTTTGCTCTCTGCAAACTGACAGGAGAGCCCCATTGCAAAGGAAAACACCCGCACAACTCACTGAACGTGGAGAAGTCAAGCTGCTGACTACATGGAGCCTTCGCNCCTATGTTCTAGTGTCTTTGGTGTGGGAAGATACTCTGCAGGCTACCAAAAGATAAACAAACGTAAATACCATCTCAGTCACAAAACCTTTGACCTACAATCTGTCCTGCCTGCAAGATACGCTAGGCCAATAGTGGCACAGAAGTTGTGGGAGTAGCCAACTAATGTCTGATTTGACTTAAGGCCCATCCCTGAGATGGAACCCATACCCGACACTGCTTGGGTGATCAAGAACTAGAGACTAAATATCCCAGAGACCTAGGGTAAGATCAAACACTACTGATCTAAAAAATAACAATAAAATGACTCCTAATGATATTCTGCTACACTCATATATCGGTCCCTTTATTCAGTCATCATTGGAGGAGCTTCCTCCTGCAGCAGACAGGAACAGATGTGGTGACTTTAGATTCACTGTCATTCAAGAGTGGGAGTTGAAAGAAGGTAGTAATGAAAGGATATGGTCAATACACATTGTACAAGTGTATGAAATTCTCAAATAATAAAAATATTATTAATAAAGAAAAAGGTGTTAGAATAAAAAGCAGCTTACATGCCACTGAATTCTACATTTAAAAACAGTTAAAATGATCAATTTTATGTTGTTTAATATTTCATCNCAACAATAAAGCGAACAAATATTTATCTGAGCATTACAGGAGAGAAAAACTGAATAACATTAGCATCTACAATTATTTAAAACACATTGAGAAGGTAAACAATTTTGCTGTTGTTACTATTGTTGTTATTTGAGACAGGTTGCTGTATATCCCTAACAGGCCTTGTATTATACTGTTGAGGATGACCCTGGCCTCCTGATTGTCCTATTTGTATGTCTCGAGTACTGAGTTTAGAGGTGTGTGTCACTACCCGTGGCCAGACCAACAGTTTTTAAATGTGTTGATATGAAATTGAAACACAGCTAAGGACAAAAGCAAAGCCATTGAAAAAAGCAATAGAAAAGCAAAGATACACAATTTTATTATGAAATTAAAACAGCCCCTTAATTAGAGAAAATAAGAGCAGAGTGGCTGTAAATGACATCCCCATTAATGCCACTTTTTATTGCAAGGGGTGGCTTATAGCTCGTGGTTGATTATCAAGTTAGTTAACTGGTTTTACAACAGAGTGCATTCAAATGCCATATAAACGTTGTTTATAAAAGAGATTGTGTAAATGTGGCTCATAAGTCTCTTCCAGAAGATATCCCAGTCCTGTGGTTTTCAAGCAGTTTGACAGCTGAGACACAGTTGTCAAAACAGATCCCGCAGCCATTTACTCATCATAAATTTTCTTCAAGGGGACATTTCTACATGTGGGTTTATCTGCACTGGAGTGAGTGTAGAGTTCTAGAAGGCAGGAGCTGCTTTCTATAACTGAAAGCACTGGCGTTTGACATAGGTTAGACAAAGCTGGTCCACTTGTACTTGACCTGTCATCCACCTAACTAAGGGGCAGACAGATCCAACACACTCTGGTTTGGGTCATTGTCTTTGTCCTTATGTTCCTTAAAATGAAGCA
>LZPO01027535.1:157417-180171 GCA_001675575.1 Neotoma lepida | reverse complement strand
GCTTCTCTTTTTCTGCCCGCCTCTCCAACACCTCCAACACCTCCAACACCATTTATCCTGGTGGATTTGGGGGCCTTGTTGTGTCATATAGCATACCCTTCTGTCTTCAGCTTTACTAGCACATGTTCCTTGCAATGAGTCACTGGTCTGGTTCAAGGCCTCTGGTTTCTTGTACACCATCCTCACTGGATCTTCAGCAGAACTCCTCTTCGATATCCCATGGCCTCCCTGAGTCTTAGAGATCTTGCAGGTATTGTTCTACAGTCCAGTCCCTTCACAAGTTCCAGCAGGTCATAGATGGGGTAGATGGTAGAGTGGGGCAACCCAAAGCCCTGCTGTGGTCTTGGCTAGTAGCTAAGCAGGTCAATCAGGGCCAGTGGGGCCACCCGCCTCAGGTAAAGGGGCAGAGTCAGCTCCCCTATGTCCATGCCTTTAGAATCAGTTCACACTCATCTGTGGTGAGGGTTGAGGCAAGCTCTCCTGCCACAGTGTCCAGTTAGAGGCAAGGCCACCTTTCCTTGGGCCATCTAAGGGTGGGGCTGGCTCAGCATGGCCCTCTGATTTCATCTCACATGGTTCTTAAGGCCCCCTAAGGTGACATGGGTCACAGACATCAACACAGACCCAAGCTGCACCTGGACCACGGACTCAGACATGAACCTCAGTAGCAGCTTCAGCCTGAACAACATCCTGGCTCTGGGAGGAAGTACTGGCTACTCAGGTCGGGATGGTTCTGGTGGCAGCATGGACCTGGACACAACCAAGGCTTCAGGTTGTGGTCCCTACCCTAGGCTTCTATGTGACCTTTGGTGGCAATATGGGACTTGGATTTTACCACAGACCCCAGCCATGATAGGACTACAGACCCAGACATGGTCCTTGGTGGCAGCCAGTTCTGGATGTCACCATTGCCTCAGGTGACAGTGCAAGCCACTCAGATCTACATGGGTCCTAGTGGCAGTGTGGCTTTCAGACACCAACATGGCCCCAGACTTAGGGGCATCTGCTCAGCCTTCAATAGTAACAGGAATCTCAGACATCAGCACAGACCCTGGTTGCAGTATGGCCACTGACCCAGACATGGCCCTCAGATGCAGCTCTGGCCTGGATGTCACCATGGCATTGGGTAGCAGCACAGGTCACTCAGATCTGCATGCATCATGGCCCTCAGACATCAACCTGGACTCAGGTAGCTGACCTGACCCTGAGCATCCTCATGGCCCTTGGTGGCAACAGGAGCCACAAACATGAATCCAATCCCTGGTCACTATAGGGCCATGGATCCAGACATGGTCCTCAGCAGACAGCTGGGCCCAGATGACACCATGGCCCCAGATGGCAGCACAAGCCACCAGAAACTGTATGGCCCCTGCTGCAGCGTGGCCCCTAGACTCCAACAAGGCTGCAGGCTGTGGCTGAGATCCCGGGCCTCTGTGTGGACCGTAGTGGCAACCTGGGCCACAGACTTCAACACAGACCCCAGTTGCAGCTGGACCATGGCCCACACATGCGCCCAGGCAGCAGCTCAGCCTGACTGACATCCTAGACGTGGGTGGTTGCCATGGCCACTCAGATCAGAGTGGTTCTGGCATCAGCATGGCTCCCTGACATCAACAAGGTCACAGGTTACAGCCCAGACCCTAGGCTTTATGTGGCCTTTGGTGGCAACATGGGCCAAGGACATCAACACAGACCTTGGCTGCAGTAGGACCATGGACCCAGACATGCTGCAGCAGCCTGAGTCTGGTTGTCACCTTGGCCCCAGCTGGCAGCAAAGGCTACCCAGATCTTCACCACCCCAGTGGCCTGGACTCCAACATGGCCTCAAGTGGAGGCCACGACTACTGGAATCAGCATGGCCCTCAATGGCAACAGGAGCCATGGATCTTAACAAAGATCCTGCCTGCTAAAGGACCAGGGACCTAGACATGGCTCTTAGCAGCAGCTTGTCCAGACATCACCATGGTCTCTGGTGTCAAGCAGACCTCTCCCATCAGCCTACTCCTCACTGTCTTCATATTTTCCTTTCTGCCTATTTCCACAGCACATGAGCCATTCTGCTTCTCTTTCTCTCCCATTTCTCCATCATATATTTGCTTACCATAATGGGGTCCACTTGCCAGGTACTACAAGGTGCCAGGCAGGTGGACCCATGGATGTCTTCCCACCATCCAGGGACTTGAGGACCCTGCATAGCTAGCCTCTGCCTAAACAGAACTGCATGGAGGAGGGGCGTGGATATAAAGCAAAAATTTTAAAATGTTATGCTTTTCTAATTTTAATTGCTTTTTCTGTGTTTTTTGAAACAAGGTTTTGATTTGAAGCATAGGTTGGCCTAGAATCCATTAAACTGTGTAGCCGAGACTAGTCTTGAACTTGTTACAAATCTCCTAAGCATCCCAGGTGTTAGGTTAATAAATACAGTTTTAATTTTTTATATAATTATGAGAAGCATGGCTATAGTAAAGACATGTATAGTATAAAGCAAAAATCATCTAACTACCATCTAGACACTTTAAATATCTAATGAATCCATCTCTGTGTCCCATTTTAACTTGTATCCCCTCTTCTAATTATCAGATAGATCCAGAGACTCATCAAACTCATATCCAAACTCTTCACCAAGAGTGAAATCTATATTGAATTCTTTTATTAGGATGGAAGCAAAGACTATTTGTTTGGTTTGTTATTTCTTTTTCTTTTTCATTTCCCTCCCTTTGATTATTAACACTCTGCCAACTTGATTGGATTTGGAATCCCCTAGGAGACACATCTCTTGGATTGTCTTTAATTTTGTTTCAATAGAGGTTTAACTGAGAAGGAAAAACCCATACTAAATGTGGACAGCACCATGCCATGTACTAGAGTCCTTGACTGACATGAAAAGGGAAAAATGGAGGAAGTCGGCTGTCTACCACCATTACTCTTGCTGCTTCCTGACTTTGATCCATTGTCTATAATAGCCTCATGCTCTTGCTATGTCAGCTATGAGCCAATGGCACCATGATGTTTTCCCTGCCACAATGAACTGAAATCTCAAACCATGAGCTAGAATAAACCTATCTTTTCTTTTGAAATTTGATCAGAGAAAGGGAGAAAGTAGGTAATGCATCTATCCTTTCTCTATGAATGTGTTTAACTTAGAAAACATTCATATATTTTATAGTTATTAATTGGTAAAGTTTACACAAAAATATGAATGCATGATGTATTCAATTTAGCTACTTGAGTTTCAATATATTAAATCACATCTCTATCACCCTCAGTATTTTTCTGTATAATGAAATTAAAATCTCAAGGGATTAAACATAGTTGTTGTATTTTAATGTCTTGCAATTTATATTCTTATTGAAACTGAAATTGTCTTATTTTGGCAATTGAGGCTTCTTTATGTTGTCTTTAAATCTCTTTTAAAATAACCTACATAATCACAGATACCTTCTTTTCCATCTGGCATCTCAAGATGCGCTAGGCTTTTTCTTCTGTATTTCCTGCCTCAGATTTGGATTTATTTACTTTCCACAAGAAGTTCTGGCATCTTTGAATAAAAAGTTGTACTTCAATTGTACAACAGAGTGTACTAGGGACACTCATTTATCTTGGATTGACCATTGCTTCTAAGCTTAAAATAATAAACTTAGGATACATAAATGAATGGCTGTGTGGATAGGTAGATTGGTAGATAATGGTTCTATAGTTCCAGAAGCTTCCCTCATCTATCTTCTATTTTATATCTGCTAACAGATGTTCATCATCCTGCCTTTTATAAACATGTATATTCTTTTTGTTCATATCTATTTTTTAATTCCTTCTTCCTTTTAAATATTGGCAAGGATTATCCATGTTGTCATGTATAGAACTTATTAATTCTATTTCTATATGATGTCTTGTTGTATATATATATATATATATATGTGTGTGTGTGTGTGTGTGTGTGTGTGTATTCAGTTACTACATGTTTGACTGTTTGAACTCATGTGTCCTCACATTCTAAAATGTAGACTGTGTTTATGTGTGCATGTGTGTGTGTGTTTGTGTGTGTGTGTGTGTGTGTGTGTGTGTGTGTGAGGCATGAAGAGTGACTATTGAAAGGAGAATGAATAAGATGGGACCCAGTTAGGTGGTAGATTAAATGAGGCAAAGTATAAAATATATGTACAAAAATGTCACAATAAATAAAAAAATTCAAAGAGATAGAGAGACAGAGATAGAGATATAAATGGAGACAGAGAGAGTGACAGAAATAACAATTTAAAGAGGAGAGCTTCACTTTGGCTTACATTTTCTGAAGGTTCATCCCATGGTCACTTGACCACATGGGCTTGGACAGACATCCCATCAACAGCAGTGCATGAAGGAGTAAATTTATCACCTGATATCTAGCAGGCAACTGGGTGATGATAAAAAGGAGCCAGGGAGCAATACAGCCACCAAGTTCAATACCTAATGACCCACTTCCTTCAAGTAATCCCGACTGCCTTTCTGCACCCTCCCCCAAATAATGACATGATACTATGATTCCATCTGGGAATTCATTCATTCATGAAGTCAGTGGCCTCATGATCTAACATTCTTTGGAAACATTCTTGCAGGCTTACCCAGAGATGCAGCTTCAGTCAAGTTCATGATCAAAATTAAGCATCACAGATGAACATGTATATAGTCCCATATTGATTTATATCTGTGTATTCTACCTTTGAGTAGGAAATATTTTTGACCAAAATATACTAAGTCTTGGTAATAGTGGTAAGGGTCTATGACATTTCAACTATGACACATTCTGTTTCTAACTCCTCCTGGCTCATTATGACAGATATTTCTCTGGAAGTGATGCATTCAAGAATATAATAATCTCTCTCTCCTGTTCTCAGTCAAGGATTACTTCATCATCTGAGAAGTTCAAGCTGCCAGCATTTCTAATTTCTCCTCATTACTTGTTGCAGAAGCTAAATTCGACATGAATATGGTATGCATGTTGGTGACTTCTTTATCTGTCTTCACTCATAAGGTGGAAGTTCTACACAGGGGGAAACAAGACCACTAGAGGCTATAGCCATGTGAAAAATCTGAGTAGTGGCCTACAGATTTTTTTCCACAAAATGAGAAATTTCAAAAAGAAAATACTTTGCCATAGTCCATAAATGAGCTGCTTGAAAATAATAGAGACTGGAAATTAGAAGAGACTGTTCACTCTATGTTAACCTACAGACTACACAATAGGTTATTCATGATGCCTTTGAGTGTCAGGACTAGAAGTAGCAAATAACCATTTGAGTGTAAGAATAAATTCAAAATACCCTCCTCAATAATTTCTTCTGGAAAAGCTTAGATATAATTGGACAAAACTGTGAGACTATTTAGAATCCATATATATATATATATATATATATATATATATATATATCTCACAATTGACAATTAGTGGAAAAAAAAGAGGCCATGGATTTGAAGGATAGAGGTTGGAGTGTATAGGAGGATTTGAAGGAAGAAAAGGAAAAGGAGAAATGTAATTATAATATCAAAAACATCCTTTTAATGTCATTTATCTGAATAACAAGTAACCATATTAATCTAGAATACTTTAATATAAGATCTAAAGCCATAACATAATTCACAAAACACACTTGCAAATATTTATGGCCATGGCTTAGCCAGTAGATGTTTTTTAAGTTATTAATTTGCTATCTGATGTGTATGGAGTTTTCACCTATATGCATGTCTGTGTACCACAAGCATACATAGTGACTGCAGAGGCCAGACGAGGAAGTCAGATCACCTGGAATTGGAGTTACAAATGGTTGTGAGCCACTTTCATGTGGGTACTGGGAATCAAACCCAGGTCCTCTGGAAGAGCAGCCAGTGCTCTTAACTAATGAGCCATCATCCCTTCTGCCCACCAATAGATTTTTTTCCATGTGTATGCTGAATCCCAAGCAACAAAAGCCAAGTGCATATGACTAGACTTCTTCAGAATTCAAAGTGTGTGCTGGGGATATATTTCAGTGATAGAGCATGGGACTAGCATGCACAAGGCCTTGGGTTTACTTTGCTGAGCTGCAAACATAGAAATTATTAGAATCAGTGCAAAAGAAGAAGAGTATTAAAAGTATCTTGTTCAAATGCAAATCTCAAGAATATAAGAAACATAAAACACATATTAACATGTTTGGAGCTAAGGAGAGAGCTCGGCATATATTACCACTTGCTGCTTTATATGAAGACTCTATTTCAATTCTCTAACACATGTAACCCCAGCACTGGGCAGGGGAGGCAGGAAGATTGCTGGGACTTGCTGGATGGAAACCTATTGCCAGGTTCAGGGAGAGAGATACTGTCTCACAAGGTAATAATGCGGAGATTGATAGAGCTGAATACCTGATGTCTTCTTCTGGCCAACTTGTGAATGCACGCAAACGTACTCACACACACATGTGTATAAACCATAGCCACAAAAATGAAATAATATTTACAAATTTTATGTGATAAGAATATCAAAGTTAGATTCAGAGTGTTTAAATAACGTACCTCAATATTAGAAAATCAACTCAATATAAAATAGAAAAATAAACATATATACAAAAATCTATGTGGTGATACTGTACATCATTAGTAACAAAATGCAAATCAAAAGCCCAAAGAGATACTTGACATTCATTAGGCTGTCTATATTGAAAGAGGAAAATAACAAGTGTTGACATGGATACCGAGAAATTGGAACTATCATACACTGCTGCTGGGAATGTAAAGTAGAACAACTGCTATGAAAACAGTCTGTTAGATCCTCAGAAGTGACACTTAAGTTTCTATATGATCCATTAATTCTATTCTTAGGTACATACCAGGAAAATGGAATTCATATGCCCATGCAAATACTTGGAATGGACAGTCACGACCAGCATCATTCATGCTAGTCAAAAGTGAACGCAACTCAAATGTCTATCAACAGGTTAATGGATAAAGTGAGGCATAACCTTACAGTGGAAATAGTCCTTGACTAAACAAGCAATGGATACAGGCTACAACATTGATGAGTTTTGAAAACAGGAAATAAAATTTTGAAAACAGGGAAAGAAAGAAATAAAAATGAAACTCCATATGTATGATTCTATTGAAATTTCCATAAAAATGAATCTATAGAGACAAAAACATACATTACTGGTTGCCTGTGACTAACTGGACATATTAGAGGAGTGAAGGATCATACCTAAACTGTTACAGGTTTGGGGTGGTGGTGATGAAAATGTTCTGTAATTAGTTGAAGTACTGGTTATACAACCCAGAATATAATAAAGATCTATCAAATTATGCCCTTTAGAATTTTATGGCAGGTAAATATCTCCATAAAGCTATTAGCAAAGCATAATAAATCTTTGATTATGACAATGCATCGTCTTCAGTAAGACTTTTTATAATATTTCGTAATGACATTTTAAATAATCCAAATGCCTATTTACTCTTTCTATTTTCATGAAGACAAGTATTATAAGACTTCCTTCATACTTTGATAAAAAGAATTAATTTACTTGCATGAAAATGATTGTTGACAGGCTGTAATGCAATGATTTGAATACATTCAGTATGTTGAGGATGTCTGAGCTAAATTCTAACTAGTGCTCATAGTATATAATTATGTAGGCAAGTAGAAGCTGAATTCTAAAGGCTATTTGGCTGTAAACAAATCCTAATCTGCATTGAAAAGGCTTTGAATCTAAATTCTCATCGCACCTCTAAAACAAAAGCAATTTCATTTCTCATGGCAACGTCACTAGGAGAAAAGAATTATGAATTTACTACTAATAAGCTTAGTTGATACAGCTACCTAGATGAAGTTACTTAGTTTTAGAAGTATCCCTGTGTCCATGTAATAAGATACATGTTTGAAAGCTCGGAATGAGGGGTGTGGAGATATGGTTCATCAACTAAGAAGACATATTGCTTTTCCAGAAGACAACGTTGGTTCCCACCACCCATCTTAGGCAGATCAACATAACTCCAGCTCCAGAGGACCAATGTCTTCTACTGAACTCCCTGAGAATGTGTACTCTCATAAACACCCCCCCAGAAACAGACACATCAACATGATTAAAAAGAAAAGAAATCATTAAAAAGGGCAAATACAACATTAATAGGTCTGATTGCCTGAATCAAAATAGAAGCAGAATTTAGCAATCCTATATGATAATAATAGTAGTAGTAGTAATAACATATTAATATTAATATTATTTACAACAAGTTTAAAGAGTTTTCTACCTTTCAGATATGCCAATTTTGTTTTCCAAAGTTAGCCCAACTACCCTGGAGAGACTTAGAAAAACTATTTGCTTGAGGCAACCAGCTCTAAATCAATGTTTCAGGTCAATCAATGTTTTGGGCACTTTTTAAATAACAGCAACCCAACTTATTTTGGCACCAGAAAGAAACTGACTTTTGCCGACTTCCTTCTTTTAATTAACACTTGTCACTTTAACTCCACCTTAAAAAATCTCTATGACTCCTAAACATCGCTTTGGTCCCTTAGGTTTTCATTAGCAATGTCTCTATGTCCTATCTGTTTCTGTATTTTCAAGATGGTAATGAAACCTACAGAAGAGAAAAATAAGAATGAAATCATTCCCAATTTTTCCCTGTATATGCCCCTTCATGTTCCACACAGTTTCAAATTTTTCATAGTTGGTGTTTTTTGTTTTCATTTTGTTTAAGAATAATCACATTTTGTTGAAAATTTAATACTCTTTGAAAAGCAAATCACCCACTATTTTCTACCAGCCTCTCAGATACAACCTACAGAGAATCTTTCTAGGGCTGTCAAAGGATAGGATACACAGCTGGACTGCTGTATTGTTTTAGAATAGTAAACCATGTCTACAGGCTGTCCCGAGTAAGCTGAAGACAAATAAATCAATCGTTTGTTGTGCAATGTATCCAAAGTCTGTCTAAGAAGTTTTTCTTTTCACTGAATTGTGGAAGTTATCTAATTTTCTTGTCATTTTGTAGAATTAGATACACACATATGCACATACATATTTATACATGTATATAAACTGTTCGTGGTCCATGGAATTTTCCTCGTATCTTTTAAAGCAAGTTTTGTTTTCAATTATGTGTATGCATAGTTGTCTGTGTTTTATAATGCCAGCAATTAGCTGGTATGTAGAAGAAAGATACTTTCACATATAAAAATGAGTGTCTGTATGTGGGTATGTGCATGTGAGAATAGGTATCACTGAGGCCAGATGTGTCAGAGGCCCTAGAGCTGGAGTTACAGGTGTTTCTGATCCACTCCACGTGGTATGGGTGCCCTTAATCTCTGAGCCATCTCTCCCACCCTATTTTGGAAATTTTAACAAATGTACCACATCATCCTTATCTTTGTAAATGATATATTCCCCTGTTAATCACAATCTTGTATATATAAGCTTGTTTAAAACATTACATGTGTTAACAGACTTTCAATTTGAGAAAATTACAAATTGAAGTTCAACACGATGAAAATATGCATTTCATCATCTTTTTATTTCAGCAAAATTATGTTTCTTTGTTTTTTCTCATTTTTGCTTTGTTCAGGAAACAGTGAAAAATCATTATATCAAGAACTCTATTTTCTAGAATCTAGAAATTCCTATCCACACTCAATCTTCCAAATGTCATATTAGTTAATATCTTTGGGATGGTATACTTTGTTAATGACAAATGTATTTGACATGTAAATAATAGTTTATTCATTGTTCTGTTATTGCTTCTATGCATAAATCTAATATTAAAATTGCAATAACTGGTGGTTTGAATCAGATCCTCCAACAAATATCTTTTGCCACTCCTGTGTTCTGTTCCTTTTGCTTCCCTCTGATAGTCAGCTTCAGCTATAGAGAGTCTCCAGTGGTCCTCTTCTAGGGCACACTTCATGCCTTTGTTACTTAGGTTATGATAACTTCTCTTCACAGCCTTCCCTGAAGTTGTTGAGAGCAAAGAAGACTTTTGCATTATCTGTCACCACCTTTCACTATGCAGCATGGGTTTTTGAGTGACTGTCAACTATCAAGCAATAATGCATGAGATAAATTCACATCACATAGTACAGATTAGAACAGACTTCATGAGAAATGTTTAGAAACCAATGTGATTGTAGGGAAATATGCATCTTACTCATACTTCCATTTTGGGATATTTGCATTTGTAGCAAATCTGGGCCTATGAAATTTGGACTGATCCATGCCAGACTTAAATTCAAAAATTAACCTTTTTATTCCACGTTAGTGTAGCTCTCCTAATGTTTCTGAAAGTACATCCTGTGTGTTGCAACCATTCATCCAGTTCCCTGTAGAAATGCAGACAGTATATCGATTCCAGCTCTGGTTCTGCTTTTCTGCTGAATTTGTTTAAACACATGAATGGCACATGCTCCTGAATTTTAGGATATCCTAAGGAGAAGAAATGAGGAAAATCTCAGATTGGCACCACTTAAGTCAGGTATCTCTCTGTGTGTGTAACAATTAGCTGGCAGGTAGAAAAAGGTACTTCCACATATAAAAATGATCCTCTGTCAATGCTCAGCAGTGAGGAAGAGTAGTTTTATTTGAAAAGAATGAAAGGTTGAAGTACGAAGAAAATAATGAAAAGGCAGCTTGGAATAGGTCATAATTAGCTTTAGGTGCCAGGCTCAAAAGTTAGAACTTTATTCAGCAAACAAAATCAATGAAAAAAAATGTATTAGAAACATCATAATATAGGCAGTCTATTAATCTGCCACTATTAAATGAAGAGAATTTGAATAAGGAGGAGCCAAAACAATGGTATTCAAGCATCTTTGTCTCAATGGTTATTTACTTATTTATTCATGATTTAAAAAGACAGTTTCACATAGCCCAGGCTACCCCCTAACTTACTATGTGGCCAAGTTTGGCCTTGAACATAATATTCTCCTCCTGCCACTTCTTGTGAACTGGCATTACAAGCACATGCCACACCATGCAAACTCCAAGAAGCATTTGAAATCTGAGCTTCAAAATGCAGTTTTGGCAGATAAAGAGATATCTTAGTGATTATAGGCATCCATATCTCTTCTAGACAACTTGAATTCAGTTCCCAGAACTCAGAATAGACACAACTACCTGTAACTTCAACTCCAGCATATCCAATGCCTTCTGCTGGCCTCTGCTGCGGCCGGCACTCACTCACATGGCATCTGTATACACACACACACACACACACACACACACACACACACACACACACACACACACACACACACACACACACAAGTGTGTGCATATAAAAACACAAATTTTTAAAATACAATTTTTCAGAGTTTTCAGACTCAGAGACTAAGTCCTGTCTCTTATACACATCTAGATGTGTATAAGAGACAGACTCCAGCATATCCAATGCCTTCTGCTGGCCTCTGCTGCGGCCGGCACTCACTCACATGGCATCTGTATACACCTGTCTCTTATACACATCTAGATGTGTATAAGAGACAGGCTGTATATCCCTAAATATAACCCTAACCTGCTCAGTAATGTTACTTGTATGTCTGTTTTCAAGGATGACCATTTGGTAATGGATAACCAACTGGTGTGCCCTTCCCTGGGGAAGATTAATTCTCTCCCTCTGAGCATTCTTCAATTGCCTGCAGTTCCTGTATAGTGTTAAGGCCTCGTGGCTTTTCCTCTTCCACTTTGGCCTGTCTTTTGATAACCAGAAGGATTCATATGCAGTTGAATGGTCTATGGTACACATCAGAACATAGTCTGTGGCTAAAGCAGGGAGCCAATGCTCAGGTCCATCCAACAATTGCCATTCAGAAATTCAGGGCACCTTTTGTTAAGGTCAATCTGAGGACTTAATTATTCAAAAAAATAACTGTGCTTCTCATGAGCTTTTTCAAATTTTTAAAGTATATTGTGCTTTGTGTGCTTGCAGACTAAATCAAACAAGGTAGTCATTTGGTTTGACTCAGTATTACTTAATTCAATATGAAGTTTCTTATCTCTATAGATTCCTGCTCCCAGGACAGTCTATTTTTGTATGTTTTTGTTGATATGTGAGAAACAATTTCTATGGTGTATCAGTTTCCTTTCTGTTACTGTGACAAAAAAAAATTCTTAGAGAATAAAGGATTTGTTTTGGCTTGCTGTTCCAGAGGGATAAGAGGTCTGTGCTGTCTAGGTTTATCAACTTGACAAAAACCTAGACATATCTGGGAAGAGGGAACCTCAACTGAGGGATTGGCTTCATCAAATTGTCCTGCAGGAATGTCTGTGGGACATTTACTTGAATGTTGATTGATGTGTGAAGGCACAGGCAAATGTGGGCTGTCTCATCCCTGAACAGGTGGTCCTGAGAGGTAAAAAATAGGTAGCTGAACATGAGCCTGGGAACAAGCCAGTAAGCAGCAGTCTTCCATGGTTCCCGCCTCAGCTCTTGATTGAGTTTCTGCTGTGATATCCCTCAATTATGAACTGTGATGGGATGTGTAAGCCAAAATAGAAAGGGTTTCTTCTCCAAGTTGCCTTTGGTCATAGTGTTTCAAACATCTATGAAAAGCAAAATAAGACAGAGTCCACAATGGAAGGGAAAACATATCTACAGACAGAAAGGGCATGGTGGCAGGATCAGGAATCTGGCTGATCACATTTCATTCACACTCAATAAATAGAGATTAAGAACAAGAAGTAGGACCAGGATGTAGAAATCCAAAGCTTCCAATAACCCCACCCCCACCCCATGACATACTTTCTGCAGCATTTCTTCACCTCCTAATGGTTCTATAACCTTCCCAAATAGCAAATGTTCAGACATACGAACCTATGAGGGACATTTTATATTCAATCTGTAACATATGGTATTGTATATATTAGCATGTGAGTTTTAGATATTGACTATGTCTCCACAAATCAGTTAATAGCACCATCAAATCAGGAAATTAAGTCACACTAAGCCAGAGATAGTGTTTTTGATTAGTGTTTAGTGGTGGCACCCTTTCCAGCCTCGCATTAAAATATACTTGCTAATTATGTCTGAAGAAGAAAATATTCACTTTGTTATATTTTGACTTAAACCTCCATATGTTAGATATATTTATGCCTCCCTTTTTGCAACACAGTATCTGCTTGTATGTTGTGCAAATGTTTCCCTGCACTTACTTTTCAAGTGTTTCTCAGAGCAGATGTTCCCCCAAGTGTACTTTCTTCCTCTTTTACCAGCATTTTTTCTATACAAACAACAGATTGCTCTTCGGCTGTCCTTTAGATTTAAGAAGAAAAAAACTTCTCCAGTCCAGATGTTTGTTTCTTTCTCCCTACCCCAAGATTCTTAGCAAAGATTTATAAAGGAAGATGCATCCTTCCTCCTCCTTCTTCCCTGCCTCCTTAATTTGTATTATAAAAATTGCCTTTTAAATCTTTTCCAGAATTATCTTCTGTAGATGTTTTTAACCAAATTGCCTTCTCACAGTGTCTGCATTAGATTAAAACATATTGCTCAGAGATTCACAGAGAAACTTATTTGTCTAAATATCAACCAAATATAACAGAATAGCTCTATATTACCCAGTACTAATTAGGGATAATTGTGAATGTTGTGATTCCCCAAAGGTTAATTCTTTTGGTTGTTATGAAGGAGAACTGTGGGATGGGAATCAAAATACAGCTGTCAAATACTGTACTTTACTTACCTACTTTACACTATAACAATAATTAAGCAGTTATAGTCATGTATCGGTTTACATTTAAATATCAATTTGCAAACTGTTTTACATGTACTATCTCATTTAATATTCACAATCTTAGTTTCTATTCTTGTTGTCATGATAAAACACCCAGACAAAAACAATTTAAGGAAGAAAGGATTTATTCTGGCTTGCAGTTCAAATTGCATACCGTCACCATGTGGGAGTCAAGCTAGCAGGAACCTGAAGAGGTTGATTGCATCCCACTCTGAGAACAAAGGGTGCTTCCTAATCCTCAACTCAGTCTCTCTACTTTATACAGTCCGGGATGCCCAGCAGAGGGGACCATCCTACCCACAATCAAAATGAGTCTAGCTACTACAATTGAAGAAATCAAGACAATCTCCTGTGTACATGCCCAGAGGCCCATCATCTTTCATGTGATTCTAGATTCAGTCATGTTGACAACTAGCACTAAATATCATACCCAGAAAACCTTGTATAGGTTTTATTGTCTCCAGTTTCACAGGTGAAGGTTTGCCTAAGCCCACACACCCATCAACCTGAGGTGTCCACATTGAAGCCCAAGCTTAGTTTCTTTCAATTTTTAATATGCCGTGTTATTTTATTTTTACACTGCCTCAGTATGTATTCAAAGATGACTATGAACAGTCTTCCTAATGCCGAGATTATTCAGCATTTTCTCAACTCTACTCTGTTCCTCTGCTGCATTTTTGTTACCTTTTCTTCCTTTTTTTTTTTAGGGTGTGTGGGGGGCAGTAGGGTCTTACTATGTAGCTCAGGTATTAGAAAAAAAGTCATAAAGATCAGTTTTTTTAAACATCATATTACTGATATGGATATGCAGAATGAGTCAACTAAAACATGGCTGGCACTGGACATGGGGGCCATGCATCAGTACAAAATGACTGACACTGGATGTCTGGGAACCCTAAAGAAAATAGTGATAGAATCCGTTACATAACTGGTTTTGGCAGAATGCCATTTTTATGTGATTCTGTATAAATATGGATTTGAGATCAGAGGTCTGCATATTTTACTTCTGCCTCATCAGCCTGCCTGTGTGTGTGCATCTATAGACCTGTGTGCTTATCTCTATGAAGCCTGTGTGCCAATCTGCACATCTATCTAAGCACACCTAGATATGGCCTGTGTATGCACTGTGTTTACCTGGGAGTTTGACAGGGCCTGTCTACCTAGAGGCCTTTGTCCAGAGTGAATAGACTGCCCTTAGCTTCTTGAAATCTCTTCAACCTCTTTACTTCCCATGATGCTCCTCCTTTCTTGGAGTCAGAGCTTGGATCTCACATCTGGCTAGCCTAGAACTTTCTAGATAGCCCCAACTGGCCTCAAACTCATAGAGATCCACCTGTCTCTGCTTTCTGACAGCTGAGATTAAAAGCATGTGCCATCCTAGCCCTTGCTTTTGGTTTTCTTTTGTCTTTGTTTGGATCTTTGTTTCTAAGAAAGGATATAGCTGTATATCTCAAGCTAGTATCACACTTACAATCCTCCTGCCTCAGCCTCCTCATTGTTGGGATTAGAGGTGTGTAACACCATGCCCAGCTTCCTTTCTACTACTTCCATGGTTAATTCCAAAGTATCCTCAATCAAATCTTTTAACAGCTTTATTTAAAGATAATTTAAAAACATATTATTTTGGGTTTTAAATTGTATAACTGAATGTCTTTTAGGATTCACAGATTTGTGTAGCCACCACTAAAAGTCAAACATAGAATGTTTACACCACTCAGTAAAGAAATATCACACCTATCAGCAGTCACTTCCCACTCTGCCTTCATCCAGTCTTTAACAACTACTTTCTATTTCTCTCTCTTCTTGCCTGTTAAGGAAATTTCAAATAAATGTAACTGAAACAGGCATTTTCTATAATCCTAGTTATTTGGTAAGTGTTCTTTTGTGCCTAGCTTCTTTCACTCATGTGGTGGTTTGAATAAGAATGCCCTCCTCTGTAGGTTAATGTATTTGATTACTTGGATCCCAGTAAGTGGATCTCTTTGGGAAGGATTAAGAGGTTTGGACTTGTTGGAGGAGATGTATCACTATGGGCTGACTTTGAGGCTTCAAATGCCCACATCATTTCCAATTAACTCTCTCTGCCTTGTGCTTCTGGCTCAAGTTCCTTGATCGTGGTATCTTATCATAACAATAGAAAAGTAACTAAGACAGCTCAGCACATTGTTTCCACAGTTCATTCATGTTACAATACTTATTAGTACTTTTAGTTCTTTTTATGGCTGAGTGGTATTCAATATAGTACTTTTTTAATCTCTCCATTAGTTGCTAGATATCTGTGTGGCTTCAAGTTTTAGATTATTGAGCAATTTTTTTTTTTGGTTTTGTCTCTTTGTTTGGCTTATCCCCTACAATACTTGCTCCATTATTTTTATTTGACAAGTGATCCTCTTCACCTGGTACAAAAGAATGGCCTGTTCAACAGCCTGCAGAACTAAGTCCTTTAGCTTGTCTTGGTGTCTATCAAAAATTAAATATGAATGGAGACTTATAATAAAGATTTTTAAATCACAAGAGTGCACGTGGATGCTGAAGTAAAAAGAAGGCATCTGATTCACACAAAACTTAGAGACTACTTTAAGGTTTTCATCTTTTTCCAAAAGACACAGGAACATTGCAATATAACCTGTTTGAAATTGTAGAAAAAGCACTTTGGTTACATTATAGAGCAAAGATCAGAAAAGAGACTGGAAGACTTACTGAAGATACTACTTCAGCATTGCATTAAACAGTTAAATGCATGCATCATCCTTACCTAAAAGATATTTGCATTTCTGAGGCTTCTCTACAGTCATTATAGGTCAAACATCTGGTGTAACAATTATTTAGAACGCTCCTAATATTTTTTCCCAATTAACTTTGAATGTAATAGATGACCCTTTGCTTTCCAAATAGCATTTTTTGGGGATTCTTGGAATCTATCAGAATGTAAGAGTATAAAAAATGTCAGAGATCATGTTCTCTGATCCATTCATATTATAGGAAAGAAAACATTATTCACAGATTGTTTTCTCAAGAGATTATAACTGTGTAACTTGCATCTTTTAAGTTCCCATGTAATGTTTCTTTTCCTGCTGCATGTGCCTTTTGCAGCTACTCATTTAATAAGTATTGGTGCAATGCCTATTTAAGACCTAGAAGAGTGCAAAGGACTATTATGATTGTTAAGGGTGCATTTGTGCCTCAGGGGCACTGAGAAGTTCTAGAAGAAATAAAGCTTATGTTTCTAAGTTTCAGGGCAATAGTATTAGTACTTAGGCTCCCTCAGAGACATGGCACAGTACGAAATCTGGTATAATTTAGACTTTTACCCTGAGGCAGGACATCTACTAACATTGCTGTCTCAGTAGTGTTTTATGAATAATAATGAGATTATGTGTGCTATGTCTTGAACAAAGCTTGGTAAATAGAAGGTTCACAGTAATGGTAGGAAAGAAAGTACATTAAAATAGTAGAGAAGAAAGAAATCAATACACGCTGGAGGAGTCAATGGAGAAGCATTCATGGAGGAAGGGCCCTTCAATCTGGGTTTTGCCTGATGAGAAATCATTGTTCCAGGTGGTGGCTGGTGGCACATTTCCATGATTCCAGCACTCAGGAGGCAGAGGCAGACAGGTCTCTGTGAGTTGGAGGACATTCTGGTCTTCAAAGAGTGTTACAGGACAGCTAAGGCTGTTACACAGAGAGCACTGTTCCCCTTTTTAGGGCTGCCAGAAAAAGAAAATTATTATAGAATCTGGAATCACCTGCTAGTATTTGCCTGTTTCCTTTTTTGGAAGTTTGTGGTCATTTATAGAATGAGCCATGAAAATTAGCAAGATGTTTAGCAGTCATAGAACATGATTTGTAACTTAGAAGAAACAGGGGTGACTTTTCTAGAGACATTTTATGACCTTTGAATGCACTTTTAAATTTCTTTTTTCATGGCCTTTTAAGGTACAGTTTCTTAAAGAATTGAAATAATAGCCAAACACAATTTAAAAATGATTTCTTCATTCTTTCTTTTTACTATGTAAATCAATGATATGAACTGAACTAGAAGCCTTAGCTTCTTCTCTTCCTCCAACATTTTTTCTCCAATAAAACATTTCAGTTCCATGTTGTGGTAGGTTTGTTTGAGGCCTGATTACCAGAATGATCACTATTTAAAGACTTTGTCATCAGGTGCCTTAAAGCTGGTCAATGGAAATTATGTCGATATCCAGATTTCCTTAGGCATTTTACACAGATTGCACAGAGACCAAATAACACAGTGATGCTTATTGGCTGACAGGCAGCTAGAAAAATTAGTGCAGACTACCTCACTTAATTACCTGTCAGTGTGCAGGGTGGAATTTGAAGCAATGGGTTAAATAATATATAAGAAACTTGTAACCATTAAATAACAATACTTTTCCTTTAATGAGGTCTTACTTTGAAAAGTATTCTGCTAGACATGTGTATTAGTTTCCTATAGCTGCCATATCAAAACACCATGTACATGATGGCTTAAAACAACAGAAATGTACTTTCTAACAGTTCTAGAGGTCAGAAGTCTGAAGCTGATGTATTGACAAGGCCATGGTTCCTTTTTTGTTTCTACTCTGTTTTTTTTTTCTCATATTTCTTGGCATTCCTTGGCTTTAAGATCCATCCTACCACACACTGCCTCTGCCTTAACATGATGTACTCACATGTGTTCATATGTATCTCTGCAAATATTCCTGTTCTTGTGAGGACAGTCCTATTGCACCTATGACCCCATCATAATTTCATCTCTAAGATTTTATTTCCTAATAAAATAACATTTATAGGTACTAGACATTGTTGACTTTTGTCGACCTATGCAGATATGTCTGGTAGAGCTGGGGTTTGAAGACCTTAAAGAATGAGACAGTCTACAGTCTAATGTCGTAGAAAACTTTACTTCAGTTTCAGTGTACTTTTATATATGAATGTAACAAAGAAAACAATGATCCAAGGAATGATCAGAAAAACATGTAAATAATGGTCAATAAGCACATACTAAATATTAACAGAGCAGTCCTTTCCCAGAACTTTCCCAGGACAGACCAATTTAAGCACAATTTCCTGGCATGTAGTAGAGATTCTATCTGGGAAAGCATGAAAGCCAGGCAGAAGGCCAGATACAGATTCAGGGTACACTGAGGTCAGCTCTCAGCATATCTATTCACCAGATTGGGTTCTGTAGCTATGTTCTGACATCCAACAAGTATCAACATGTCTTAGAAATTGAATGTTTGTCACAGGAGGCATGAAATCATGTCCAAGAACAATCTAGTGAACAAAATATACCTGAGGTAAAAGATTCTCTTTCCTTTTATTTTCCTGGAGCCTCTCTCACAGTTCCTCAAGGCATTGTTTATCAGGAGTCATTCTTTTGACCATGTTCCAACACACATGGGGTTCTTTTTTTTTTCTGAAATTTTCATATATGTATATAGTACATTCTGATTCAATTCATCCCTCCAACTTCCCTTATCTTCCTCCTAACACCACAAACCCCACCTCCATTCTGGCCACACTGTCCCAATCCTCCCATTTTCATATTTTTTATTAAACTTTTTATTATTTATTTACTAATTTTTATGTTTTGTGAAGCACTGGCTTTATGCAGGCCCACTCACATGGCTATAGGGGCAAAAGCTATCCATTAGAGTATGAGTGAATCAACAGTGACTATATCATTGAAGACAATCACTTCCCTCCAACCACAGAAGCCCTGGATTGCCATTAGTTTCCCAGGCCAAAGTACATTCCCATAAGATCATCTCCCATTTGTAACTGAGTGTTTACTGGCCTAATCTTGTGTAATTCCTATTCAGACAACAACAATTGGTGTGACTTCATGATGTAGAGGCTATTTCATGCTAAAAAGATAATGTTTTGTGGTGATTTCCTCTATTTTTGTTATATTGTTTTTATCTTTGTGTCTGTGCTGTTTCTTGATCCTTAGATGGAGTATATGAATTTTTAATCTGAGAGAATACTATACAACCCAGTTTCATATGTTCCAGTTATTGCTTTAGCAAATTCTATTCATCATTAGAGGAACTTATACATTTATCTTCTAGCTAAAGAAAATTAAACTTCAGAATATTTGAAGGGATTGCAAAGCTTGTAAGTAGTAGGGTCCATATTCTTCATTAATTGAGTAGATTCCAAAGTCTTTCTCTCAGTCTACCATGATGCTTTACCAAGATTTTCTATGAAGATATATATAATTAAATGAATATATATGTTTATATATTATATACATCTTCACTTATAAGTACATAATAGCTATAAAGTAGCCGGGCGGTGGTGGCACACGCCTTTAATCCCAGCACTCGGGAGGCAGAGGCTCTGTGAGTTAGAGGCCAGCCTGGACTAATAGGTGAGTACCAGGAAAGGTGCCGCCAAAGCTATAACAGAGAAACCCTGTCTCGAAAAACCAAAAAACAACAACAACAAAAAAAAAAATAGCTATAAAGTAAAGGATAACCATGCTACAATCCACAGACCCAGGGAGACTAGGTAACAAGGAGGGCTCAAGAGGGATACTCAAATTTCCATGGGAAAGTTAAATAGAAGAGATTTCATGGGTGGACTGTGGGTAGGTGTGGATGGGAACACCAAGATTTTGTAAATACGGGGTATGTATACATTTTACTCTTTTAGAAATTTTGATAGTGTTTATTTTTATGAAAGGCTTGTGTAAAAAGCTTTCTCAAATGTAGTGCCACAAAAAGACCAAACTACACAACCATCACACATATGCAGAGGACTTAAGTCAGTCCCATACAGGCTCCCTGGTGGGTAGTTCAGTCTTTGTGAGCTCCTATGAGCCCAGGTTTGTTGATTCTGTGGGTTTTTCATATGATGTCCTTAAACCCTCTAGCTCCTACAATCCTTCCTCCCTCTCCTCAGCAGGATTCCCTGAGCTGGGCCTAATGTTTGACTGTGGGTATCTACATTTGTTTCATCCAGTAACTGGATGAAGCCTGTCTGATGACTATTGGGCTAGGCATCAATCTATGAGAATAGCAAAATATCGTTAGACATCATTACATTGACATTTTTTTTCTCCATTCATGTTTGGTTCTATCCTAGTTCTCTGGGCAATCGATCCTCTTGGTCCTGACCATCAAGACAGTGTCAAGGGTGTGCTCACTCCCCTGACATGGATGTCAGGCTGGACTAGTCATTGTTTGCCCCTCTCACAATCTCTGTGTTACCCTTCCCCCCTGCACATTCTATAGGCAGGACAGACTGCAGGTTGAAGGTTATGTGGCTGGGTTGGTTCCCTAATCCCTCCACTGGTAGTCTTGCCTGGTCACAGGAGGTGTCCAGTGCAGGCTATGTATCCCCTATCGCTGGGAGTCTTAGCTTGTGTCATCCTTGTAGATATCTGGGAGTTTCCTGTGTGCCAGGTTTCTACCTGACCTTGAAATGACCCTCTTTCCAGTAGGCTCTTTCAGTACTATCCACCCCACAGACTTGATCTTCCATTGCTGGTCGGAATTCAAACTTTTATAGCTACTTATGAAATCAATATGGTGGTTTCTCAGAAAACTTGGAATCAATCTACCTCAAGACCCAGCTATACCACTCTTGGGCATATACTCAAAAGATGCTCAATAATACCACAAGGACACTTGTTCATCTATGTTCATAGTAGCATTATTCATAATAGCCAGGGCCCAGAAACAGCCTAGATATCCGTCAACTGAAGAATGGATAAAGAATATGTGGTACATTTACACAATGGAGTATTACTCATCTGTTAAAAACAATGACATCAGGAAATTTGAAGGCAAATGAATGGAACAAGAAAAAGACATCCTGAGTGAGGTAACCCCAACTCAGAAAGACAAACATGGTATGTACTCACTTATAAGTACATAGTAGCTATAAAGTAAAGGATAACCATGCTACAATCCTAGGCCCAGATAGGCTAGGTAACAAGGAGAGCTCAACGGGGATACTCAGATCTCCCTGGGAAAGGGATATAGAAGAGATTCCATGGGTGGACTGAGCGCAGGTGTTGATGGGAACACCAAGATTTTGTAAATACAGAATATGTACACATTTTAACCTTTTTTAAAATTTTGATAGTGTTTATTTTTATGAAAGCCTTCTATAACAAGCTTTCTCAAATATAGTCAAATTTTCTTTGTGGGACTGCCATGTCCCCAATAATGACATGGAGACATTTTATTAATTATGAAAGCTTTGCCTTTAGCTTAGGCTTATCCCCAACTAGCTCTTATAATTCAAATTAACCTGCTTCTATGAATCTATATTCTGACACATGGCTTGGTTACCTCTACTCTGTACCACATGTCCGACCTCTGCAGTGTCTCCCTGGCATCTCCTGTGTGCCTAGATTCTAACTCTTCTTCCTCTCTCTGGAAATCCCACTTACCCTCTCTTGAGTAGCTATTGGTCATTCAACTCTTTATTAAACCAGTCAGAAGGTACCTTGGCAAAGGCACATCTTCACAGTGTACAGAAAGATTGTCCCACAACAGGCTTGTGTTATTATAACACACAAAGGAAAGCTACCACAGTTGATTTTTATATATCTATGCATACAGCAAGAATCACAAAAAAGAGGCTATAAATTTGAAAAAGTGCGAGGAGGAGTATATGGGAGAGTTTGGATGGAAGAAAGCAAGGGGAGAAATCATGTAATTGTAATATAATCTCAAAAATAAAAGAAAAAATATTTTTTCAAAATTAATAAGCATACCTAGTGGTGTTATGGCATTTTCAAACAAAATTTATATTTGTGATTCCCCTTCCTCTTCCTCTTACTAATCCCACAATTTCAAGGTTAAACACATTATATTCTGTTAATCATACATAATATTTATGGATTGTGCACTAGAATTATGTATTTTCAATTTTACTAACTTTTTAAAAATTATTCTGAAGAAAGAAATATATAAATTCACATTTCACATAGAAAAATATTATTACAATCCATTCTTATTTACCTTTACCAAAGCAATGTACTTTTGAGTACTATTAGGAATAAGTATGTTGA